>NW_025555128.1:0-63550 GCF_020424385.1 Procambarus clarkii | reverse complement strand
TGACTCCATACACAGTTTCAGATGTAGATATGATAGAGCCCAGTAGGCTCAGGAATCTGTACACCTGTTGTTTGACAGTTGAGAGGCGGGACCAACAGAGTCAAAGCTCAACCCCCGTAAGCACAATTAGGTGAGTACAACTAGGTGAGTACTTGAGAAAAGTCCAGAACTTGCAGCTAGCAGGAGGTGACCTTCTTGGGCTGACAACAGGAAGCTCTTCTTCACCCGCAGAGTAATTAAGGTGAGGGGCGGCGGCCTACCTGGCCACCCCCCCACCCCCACCCCCCCGCCCCGGGGCCACTCCTCACCTGCTGGGGGAGACACCCACCTTACCTGGTGCACAATGCTAACTAACATAGTCGGTACAAACGCTGGTTGTCCGGTGATTGCTGGTGACACACACACACACACACACACACACACCACACACACACGCACACCAAGCAACCTTGGAGGCTATTGACCTCACCAGTGATGAGGTCAAAAGGTGTCTGTTGAAGCTGGATGTGACAAAAGGCTGTTGGGCCTGACAGAATCTCACCATGGATACTAAAGGAAGGTGCAGAACAGAGCACTAAGTGTGCCACTCTCTATGGTGTATAACAGGTCACTGGAAACAGACCTACAGAAAGTTGGAAGACAGCTAACGTGGTCCCAATATATAAAAAGGGTGACAGGAAAGAGGCACTGAGCTGCAGGCCAGTTTCCCTAACTTGTATACCATGCAAGGTGCTGGAGAAGATCGTGAGGAAAAGGCTCGTAGAGCATCTGGAGGGAAATAGTTTTGTGACAGACCACCAACATGGGTTCAGAGATGGTAAATTGTGCCTCACAGGTTTAAAAGAATTCTATGACCAAGCAACAAAATTAGGCAAGAAAGAGAAGGGTGGGCGACTGCATTTTATTGGACTGTCAGCAAGCCTTTGACACAGTACCTCATAAAAAGCTGTTAGGAAAGTTGGAGCAACAGGCAGGAGTAAAAGGGAAGGTGCTCCAGTGGATAAGGGAGTACTTAAGCAACAGGAAACAGCGAGTAACTGTGAAGGGAGAGACATCAGAGTGGCGAGATGTCACCAGCGGAGTCCCACAGGGCTCAGTACTTGGACCCATCCTGTTTTTTAATATGTATGTAAACGACCTTCCAGAGGGTATAGACTCGTTCCTCTCAATGTTTGCTGACGATGCAAAAATTATGAGAAGAATCAAGACGGATGATGATAGACAGAGACTACAAGACGACCTGGACAAGCTGGAGGAATGGTCTAGAAAATGGCTACTAAAGTTCAACTCAGGAAACAAAACTGAAATATATAATGAACTTTTCATTTGTTTTTCCCACTAGGAATATATTGTATTTATTGTTAACTTACGATCACCGCTTGGTACAGTTGATGGGAGGGGTGTTATGGGGTGGATGGGAGGGGGGGTTATGGGGTGGATGGGAGGGGGTGTTATGGGGTGGATGGGAGGGGGGTTATGGGGTGGATGGGAGGGGGGTTATGGGGTGGATGGGAGGGGTGTTATGGGGTGGATGGGAGGGGGGTTATGGGGGTGGATGGGAGGGGTGTTATGGGGTGGATGGGAGGGGGGGTTATGGGGTGGATGGGGGGGGGGGTTATGGGGTGGATGGGAGGGGTGTTATGGGGTGGCTGGGAGGGGGGGTTATGGGGTGGATGGGAGGGGGTTATGGGGGGGATGGGAGGGGGGTTATGGGGTGGCTGGGAGGGGGGGTTATGGGGTGGATGGGAGGGGGTTATGGGCTGGATGGGAGGGGGGTTATGGGGTGGATGGGAGGGGGTTATGGGGTGGATGGGAGGGGGGTTATGGGCTGGATGGGAGGGGGGTATGGGGTGGATGGGAGGGGGTTATGGGTGGATGGGAGGGGGGTTATGGGGTGGATGGGTGGGGGTTATGGAGTGGATGGGAGGGGGTTATGGGGTGGAAGGGAGGGGGGGTTATGGGGTGGAAGGGAGGGGGGTTATGGAGTGGATGGGAGGGGGTTATGGGGTGGATGGGAGGGGGTTATGGGGTGGATGGGAGGGGGGTTATGGGGTGGATGGGAGGGGGGTTATGGAGTGGATGGGAGGGGGTTATGGGGTAGAAAAGAGTGCATGGAAAAGGACGGGGGAGGGAGGGTTACTGAGTGATAAGGGTAGCTAGGGTGCAGGGAGGCTAACGGAAGGGGGGCTAACAGAAGGGTGGAAAGGGAGGGGAGATTAATGAATCGCATTTCCGCTATAACTGTGAAAACGCCGCATACTTGAGAAAGATTATCATCGCTTCCACCTTTTAGTAGAGTGGACACCCCCTCACACTCTCTCTCTCCCCCCTACCCCTCTCTCTCTCTCTCTCTCTCTCTCTCTCTCTCTCTCTCTCTCTCTCTCTCTCTCTCTCTCTCTCTCTCTCTCTCTCTCTCTCTCTCTCTCTCTCTCTCTCTCTCTCTCTCTCTCTCTCTCTCTCTCTCTCTCTCGTACAGCCGCCCACAGTGAGTGAGGCAGCTTTCCGGTTCCACTTAGAGAGATAACAGCTATCATTCTATCTCCCAGGATAGAGAGGTGCAGCTTAAGGAGTCAGTCAGACAGTCAGACAGACAGACAGACAGACAGACAGACAGACAGACAGACAGACAGACAGACAGACAGACAGACAGACAGACAGACAGACAGACAGACAGGGAAAGAAGCAACTTCCAATTCCGCCAACTTACTGACCGCCAATTTCGTCAGTGTTGCCAGATGACCGCGACGTGACGAGCCCATTCAGGTTATTTATCAGTAATTAAGAAATAGTTTTATAATTGGGGGTGGTGAGGAATAGAGAGGGGGGGGAAGGGGGGGGGGAGAGAAACGGAAGGGAAGGAGGGAACAGGAGGTAAGGGAAACAGGAAGGGGGAAAGGAAACGGGAAGGGAAGCTATAGGAAAGTAGGAGCAGAAGATGAGGAGAAAAGTTAGATGGTTTTATGATGGAACAACAGTACATCCCCACGTGTTTGTGTCCAGTACTCCAGTACCAGTACTCCAGGTGGGTCTCCAGTACCCTCCAGTCTCCTCCAGTACCAGTACTCCAGGTGGGTCTCCAGTACCAGTACTCCAGGTGGGTCTCCAGTACCCTCCAGTCTCCTCCACTACCAGTACTCCAGGTGGGTCTCCAGTACCCTCCAGTACCAGTACTCCAGGAGGGTCTCCAGTACCCTCCAGTCTCCTCCACTACCAGTACTCCAGGTGGGTCTCCAGTACCCTCCAGTCTCCTCCAGTACCAGTGCCAGCTGGGTCTCCAGTACCCTCCAGTCTCCTCCAGTACCAGTGCCAGCTGGGTCTCCAGTACCCTCCAGTCTCCTCCAGTACCAGTACTCCAGGTGGGTCTCCAGTACCAGTACTCCAGGTGGGTCTCCAGTACCTCCAGTCTCCTCCAGTACCAGTACTCCAGGTGGGTCTCCAGTACCCTCCAGTCTCCTCCAGTACCAGTACTCCAGGTGGGTCTCCAGTACCCTCCAGTCTCCTCCAGTACCAGTACTCCAGGTGGGTCTCCAGTACCAGTACTCCAGGTGGGCCTCCAGTACCCTCCAGTCTCCTCCAGTACCAGTCCTCCAGGTGGGTCTCCAGTACCCTCCAGTCTCCTCCAGTACCAGTACTCCAGGTGGGTCTCCAGTACCCTCCAGTCTCCTCCAGTACCAGTACTCCAGGTGGGTCTCCAGTACCCTCCAGTCTCCTCCAGTACCAGTACTCCAGGTGGGTCTCCAGTACCAGTACTCCAGGTGGGTCTCCAGTACCCTCCAGTCTCCTCCAGTACCAGTACTCCAGGTGGGTCTCCAGTACCCTCCAGTCTCCTCCAGTACCAGTACTCCAGGTGGGTCTCCAGTACCCTCCAGTCTCCTCCAGTACCAGTGCCAGCTGGGTCTCCAGTACCCTCCAGTCTCCTCCAGTACCAGTACTCCAGGTGGGTCTCCAGTACCAGTACTCCAGGTGGGTCTCCAGTACCCTCCAGTCTCCTCCAGTACCAGTACTCCAGGTGGGTCTCCAGTACCCTCCAGTCTCCTCCAGTACCAGTACTCCAGGTGGGTCTCCAGTACCAGTACTCCAGGTGGGTCTCCAGTACCCTCCAGTCTCCTCCAGTACCAGTACTCCAGGTGGGTCTCCAGTACCCTCCAGTCTCCTCCAGTACCAGTACTCCAGGTGGGTCTCCAGTACCCTCCAGTCTCCTCCAGTACCAGTACTCCAGGTGGGTCTCCAGTACCCTCCAGTCTCCTCCAGTACCAGTACTCCAGGTGGGTCTCCAGTACCAGTACTCCAGGTGGGTCTCCAGTACCCTCCAGTCTCCTCCAGTACCAGTACTCCAGGTGGGTCTCCAGTACCCTCCAGTCTCCTCCAGTACCAGTACTCCAGGTGGGTCTCCAGTACCCTCCAGTCTCCTCCAGTACCAGTACTCCAGGTGGGTCTCCAGTACCCTCCAGTCTCCTCCAGTACCAGTACTCCAGGTGGGTCTCCAGTACCCTCCAGTCTCCTCCAGTACCAGTACTCCAGGTGGGTCTCCAGTACCCTCCAGTCTCCTCCAGTACCAGTACTCCAGGTGGGTCTCCAGTGCCCTCCAGTCTCCTCCAGGACCAGTACTCCAGGTGGGTCTCCAGTGCCCTCCAGTCTCCTCCAGTACCAGTACTCTAGGTGGGTCTCCAGTACCCTCCAGTCTCCTCCAGTACCAGTACTCCAGGTGGGTCTCCAGTGCCCTCCAGTCTCCTCCAGTACCAGTACTCCAGGTGGGTCTCCAGTACCCTCCAGTCTCCTCCAGTACCAGTACTCCAGGTGGGTCTCCAGTGCCCTCCAGTCTCCTCCAGTACCAGTACTCCAGGTGGGTCTCCAGTGCCCTCCAGTCTCCTCCAGTACCAGTACTCCAGGTGGGTCTCCAGTGCCCTCCAGTCTCCTCCAGTACCAGTACTCCAGGTGGGTGGGTCTCCAGTGCCCTCCAGTCTCCTCCAGTACCAGTACTCCAGGTGGGTCTCCAGTACCCTCCAGTCTCCTCCAGTACCAGTACTCCAGGTGGGTCTCCAGTGCCCTCCAGTCTCTCCAGGTGGGTCCCAGTACCCTCCAGTACTCCAGGTGGGTCTCCAGTACCCTCCAGTCTCCTCCCAGTCTCCTCCAGTACCAGTACTCCAGGTGGGTCTCCAGTACCCTCCAGTACCAGTACTCCAGGTGGGTCTCCAGTACCCTCCAGTGCCAGTACTCCAGCTGGGTCTCCAGTACCCTCCACTGCCAGTACTCCAGCTGGGTCTCCAGTACCCTCCAGTGCCAGTACTCCAGCTGGGTCTCCAGTACCCTCCAGTACCAGTACTCCAGCTGGGTCTCCAGTACCCTCCAGTACCAGTATTCCAGCTGGGTCTCCAGTACCCTCCAGTACCAGTACTCCAGCTGGGTCTCCAGTACCCTCCAGTGCCAGTACTCCAGCTGGGTCTCCAGTACCCTCCAGTGCCAGTACTCCAGCTGGGTCTCCAGTGCCAGTACTCCAGCTGGGTCTCCAGTACCCTCCAGTGCCAGTACTCCAGCTGGGTCTCCAGTACCCTCCAGTGCCAGTACTCCAGCTGGGTCTCCAGTACCCTCCAGTGCCAGTACTCCAGCTGGGTCTCCAGTGCCAGTACTCCAGCTGGGTCTCCAGTACCCTCCAGTGCCAGTACTCCAGCTGGGTCTCCAGTACCCTCCAGTGCCAGTACTCCAGCAGGGTCTCCAGTACCCTCCAGTGCCAGTACTCCAGCTGGGTCTCCAGTACCCTCCAGTGCCAGTACTCCAGCTGGGTCTCCAGTACCCTCCAGTGCCAGTACTCCAGCTGGGTCTCCAGTGCCAGTACTCCAGCTGGGTCTCCAGTGCCAGTACTCCAGCTGGGTCTCCAGTACCCTCCAGTGCCAGTACTCCAGCTGGGTCTCCAGTACCCTCCAGTGCCAGTACTCCAGCTGGGTCTCCAGTACCCTCCAGTGCCAGTACTCCAGCTGGGTCTCCAGTACCCTCCAGTGCCAGTACTCCAGCTGGGTCTCCAGTACCCTCCAGTGCCAGTACTCCAGCTGGGTCTCCAGTACCCTCCAGTGCCAGTACTCCAGCTGGGTCTCCAGTACCCTCCAGTGCCAGTACTCCAGCTGGGTCTCCAGTACCCTCCAGTACCAGTATTCCAGCTGGGTCTCCAGTACCCTCCAGTACCAGTACTCCAGCTGGGTCTCCAGTACCCTCCAGTGCCAGTACTCCAGCTGGGTCTCCAGTACCCTCCAGTGCCAGTACTCCAGCTGGGTCTCCAGTACCCTCCAGTGCCAGTACTCCAGCTGGGTCTCCAGTACCCTCCAGTGCCAGTACTCCAGCTGGGTCTCCAGTACCCTCCAGTGCCAGTACTCCAGCTGGGTCTCCAGTACCCTCCAGTGCCAGTACTCCAGCTGGGTCTCCAGTACCCTCCAGTGCCAGTACTCCAGCTGGGTCTCCAGTACCCTCCAGTGCCAGTACTCCAGCTGGGTCTCCAGTACCCTCCAGTACCAGTACTCCAGCTGGGTCTCCAGTACCCTCCAGTGCCAGTACTCCAGCTGGGTCTCCAGTACCCTCTAGTACCAGTACTCCAGCTGGGTCTCCAGTATCGACCTCCCCAAACAATAAGTACGTCCATAAGGAATTAATTTTATTTCTTCTATGGCATAGTGAGGATACTAGATAGTTGGTGTAAATAATTGGTATATTTAGTTGAAATTTCAGCATGCAGACGACGCCATTGCACCTTTACCTCTCCGTTCACTATTATAGCTAAGCAGCTGAACCCTTTTCAATTATTTTCTGTCATTGAGTGAAATCAATAATCGATTATCAGTCAAAGATATTTAGTTTATATGATTTGAGATATCTAACGTAAATTGATAGCCTCATTAAAGTCAAATGAGAATGATTTCTTGTTTAATCAACATACAATCTTCTTACCATTAATCAATTTATCTAATGTTTATTAACATATAATTTAGTAGGAATTACTAATTTTATTCGAGGAAGAACCAGCCTCGATGAAGCGTACTGGGAGTAGATTACTTCTGGTATTAACCCCCAATTTTGTGAAGGACGGAAAGTTTATTTTCGAACATTAATATATTATACAGTCCACTGACGTTTAAAGAATAATCTTTAATAGTTTCCTTATCCATAGGCACTGTTGTTCCAGTCCTTATCATTTAACTTTATCTGTTTCCCTTTTCAGTCAAAATAGGGTGGTCCTTCGATTAATTTAAATTAATCTATTAATTAAATATCAATCAATTAATAGAGAGTAAGCTTTCTTTCCAACAGCTTGAACCACTGATGGTTCTGCCTCTGAGCGGTTCAGAGACTCAGAGTATGGGGACGTATTCATGGGTACTCATCAACCCGTGCAACTATATAGTTCCACAGATCTCTCACCCCGCCCATGGGAGGGGGGACTGGAGGAAATGTATATATATGCTGGTTAGCACTGTAATTGTCCGGCCACCTCTGTGGTAGTAGAAGAAAAAAACATTTCACCGTAGCTTCACAACCACGACGTGCACGGGACGCCCAAGACCCTAAAGGGGGGGGCTCATACCCCCCCTCCCTCCCTCACACCTGTGCCCACACCCCCTCATTAATCACCCCCTCCCCCCCTTCCTCACTCTATTTACCTTCCTCCTAGAAGCGCCTCACTTACCCCTCCCCCCCCGCAACAGTGAACTCCGCCCCTCACTATAAAGAAGGGACTGTGAGATGGGGCTCTCCACTCTGGCGTAAGTCTGCTTGCTTTACCCCATGACGCAAGTGACGCAAGGCGGGCACTTCCTGCGGGTGAGACAGACGCGGCCACAGACGCAGGGAGGCTGGGGGCCGCCGGTCTGCCCCGCCAGGAAGCCTCGCCCATTACGGCCCACAGTGTTGATAATGGCTGCAGAGTGAAAATACCCACTCACTGGAAACCCTTGTTGAGTCCTTCCTCTCCGGTGACGTCACATCCGGTCAATACTATCCGTGTCTCAGGGTAATTAGTGAGGAATGTGTGCGTGTCTGCGTGCGTGAGTGTGTGCGTGCGTATCCTTCTCTATTGCGAAATGGGGGTACTTACTTAACCTCTTCCTCCTCCTCCTTCTCCTCCTCCTCCTCCTCCTTCATATCTTTCTTATTCTTGTCTATTTATTCGTCTTCGTGCAATAGGCCTACTGGTCAAATTCTTGATTAGTCCTATTCAAAGCCTTCCATTATTATTTATGCATTTGCTTCCCCTATTCCAGTAATTTATTCAGTCATTTGCTTTAATTATTCTTCCCGGTACTTTAATCTGCTATTTAGATACCAATTATTGCCCCTATTTCTTCTAAATCCGAGTTTCTACAACTGTACAAGTGTTGTTGAGAGTTGTGACTTGAGTTGACAGTTAAAGACTTAATGTTCGAAGCCTTTAGGTCCTTACAAGCTCAGAACATGTCTTAGAACACGTCTCCTCTTGGTCTAAGACTCTCGTATGACTCAAATACATCCGGAACGCCTATTGGCCCGTACGAGTCGGCTGGTGTCTATATATCCGGCCAAACTCATTGATATTTAATGTCTACCTTGCGCTTGAAACAACCCTAACCCCCCTCCCCCCACCAAGCCCATTACGCTACCCGGTGGTTTGTTCCATGAACAAACCACGTTGTTTTATAAAATTGTCCAATTATATCTTCTGTTAGACCCATTCATTCACGCTTATTCAACAATTATCCCACTCCTTAGTTATACTAGTGAGGTCCACCACTAGTCAGTCTTCCTTACTGTATCTACTCGTTGGTCCAAACTTTCCCTTCTCTCTCTCAACCAAGTTCTGATCCAATAATAGTCTCCTCCAGTGACACAAGCATCAAATCTTATGCTTCACTATATATATATATATATATATATATATATATATGTCGTACCTAGTAGCCAGAACGCACTTCTCAGCCTACTATGCAAGGCCCGATTTGCCTAATAAGCCAAGTTTTACTGAATTATTATATTATCTCTATTTTTTTCTTATGAAATGATAAAGCTACCCATTTCATTATGTATGAGGTAAATTATTTTTTATTGGAGTTAAAATTACCGTAGATATATGACCGAACCTAACCAACCCTACCTAACCTAACCTAACCTATCTTAATAGGTTAGGTTAGGTTAGGTAGCCGAAAAAGTTAGGTTAGGTTAGGTTAGGTAGGTTAGGTAGTCGAAAAACAATTATTTCATGAAAACTTCGCTTATTAGGCAAATCGGGCCCTGCTTAGTAAGCTGAGAAGTGCGTTCTGGCTACTAGGTACGACATATATATATATATATATATATATATATATATATATATATATATATATATATGTCGTACCTAATAGCCAGAACGCACTTCTCAGCCTACTATGCAAGGCCCGATTTGCCTAATAAGCCAAGTTTTCATGAATTAATTGTTTTTCGACTATCTAACCTACCTAACCTAACCTAACCTAACTTTTTCGGCTACCTAACCTAACCTAACCTATAAAGATAGGTTAGGTTAGGTTAGGTAGGGTTGGTTAGGTTTGGTCATATATCTACGTTAATTTTAACTCCAATAAAGAAAATGACTTCATACATAATGAAATGGGTAGCTTTATCATTTCATAAGAAAAAAATTAGAGAAAATATATTAATTCAGGAAAACTTGGCTTATTAGGCAAATCGGGCCTTGCATAGTAGGCTGAGAAGTGCGTTCTGGCTACTAGGTACGATATATATATATATATATATATATATATATATATATATATATATATATATATATATATATATATATATATATATATATGTCGTACCTGGTAGCCAGAACGCACTTCTCAGCCTACTATGAAAGGCCCGATTTGCCTAATAAGCCAAGTTTTCCTGAATTAATATATTTTCTCTAATTTTTTCTTATGAAATGATAAAGCTACCCATTTCATTATGTATGAGGTCATTTTTTTTTCCTTTGAGTTAAAATTAACGTAGATATATGACCGAACCTAACCAACCCTACCTAACCTAACCTAACCTATCTTTATAGGTTAGGTTAGGTCAGGTAGCCGAAAAAGTTAGGTTAGGTCAGGTTAGGTAGTCGTAAAAACATTAATTCATGAACACTTGGCTTATTAGGCAAATCGGGCCTTGCATAGTAGGCTGAGAAGTGCGTTCTGGCTACTAGGTACGACATATATATATATGTACAGAGACAGTATATTTGTAAAGCAAGCAATCCTTGCTGCCGAAACATTTCAAGAGTCTTTAATTTATATTTGGCAAGAGGATTTCCTATTGAATCTGCTACGTGATATCGTTTGTGATATCATCTTCTGTGATATCCGCAATCGAAATTGAGCTAATTGGGGAGGTAGTTGCAGAAGGAATTTTATACCTAAATTTTTTTAATCCTTCTTAAAAAAAATGGAGCCACATCTGACACCCTCCAAGCAACAGGCCAAAAAAAACAGTCTGAATTGATTTATTAAATACTGGTGCCAACTGGGCACCTGGAGTTGTTCAGGTGGCGGGAGCAACACCTTCACAATACCGCCCCCCCCCCCTCCTTCATCACTGTAAATCATCATCGGTACTCATAACCATCATCACTGTAATTATCTTCACTACACACTGCTTTTATGACTGTAGCTATCTTCACTATACGCAACCATCAACGCGGTAGTTATCTACCTTTTGCACAGTAATCACCACCGTAACCATCTTCACTACACGCACTATCTTCAGCAATGAACTACATACGACACGCAAACGATTTTAAATTGAGTGGGTTTTCTTGTCAGTTCTTAGTGAAGATGGAGTCTGGTATTTACCAAGATGGAAATTTGGTGCCATTTGCCATTTCAAGCAAAAAAAAAAAAAAAGAGAGGTGGTCGAGGGGTGTACATGAGGGGTCGACGCAGATCCGCCTATGACCGGTCCCCCACACTCCAACAGTCACCCTGCAAAGTTTGATGAGGCTCACCCCTAAGCGTCTGACCCCCAGTTTTGACCAGACGGACAAATCTATTGAAATATATAGACCCATAGCAGAGGATCACTAAACACCACATCGCATTCTTCCAAGACACTGGAGAATATTTCATCAGGTCAATTGTCGGGTTTAAAATGTTTACATTTGTAAATAAATATTAGAAATAATAAATAAAAAAGTAAATAAATAAATAACATGTGTCATAAAATATTTCCTCTGACTGTAAATTGTATCTCTATTGGACAAATGTTCAAGTCATCCCCAGTCGACGTGTAAAATAGATATTTGAAGAAGAAATTTGTAACATTTCAGAGTCTTATCAAATGATCTGAGCGTAATAGTCAAGCGTTTTCTACAGCTTAAGCTCGCCTGACTCTCTAGCTCCTCTAATTTCATATTTCCTCTGTTCTTATCTCTTGTTTAACATATCTTTTAATTTATAACACAAATGTACCCGGCCACGCGTTGGCTGAGCCACAGCAACCTTCCCCCTTTTTTCCCAGTCCACCCCCACCATTCCCACCCCCCCCCTTCCCCATCCCCTCGTCCTCCCATCTATTCCTCACTCCTCCATCCCCTCGTCCTCCCTTCCATTTCTCCCGCCCCTGTCCTCTCTTCCTCCCCATCATCCCCCACTTTCTTGTCCACTTGTCCTTCCCCATCATTCTCCATTCCCCTGTCCCCTCGTCCCCCACCATCCCCAACTCCCCCATCCCCTGGTCCTCCCAACCATTCCCCACTTCCTCGTCCGATGCATTCCCAAATAATCTGATGTTCCCATCAGAAAGTTGGGAACATCAAATGGTCTGATGTTTCCATCACTGAAAAATAACAGTTAAGAAATTTAAATGAAAAACAATGAAAAAATACAAAAAATAAACAATACCCACGAAATGAACGGCATGGTAAACAACACAGCTCAATTCCATGCCAATGTCACACAAACTTATTAAATAAAAATAAAAATAAATCGAAATCTATGAAAATTATATTTATTAGTGCAATCAGAAACATTGAAATGGAATGTTGACCAGACCACACAGTAGAAGGTGAAGCGACGACGACGTTTCGGTCCGTCCTGGACCACTCTCAAGTAACAATCGACTTGTGAATGGTCCAGGACGGAGCGAAACGTCGTCGTCCCTTCATCTTCTAGTGTGTGGTCTGGTCAACATTCTTCAGCCACGTTATTGTGACTCATCGCCTGCATTGAATTGGAATCATAACATATTTAGCATAGCGTGTGTTGCTGTTACGTGCAACAGATGGCGCTGTTTTTTACTTTTTTATTAAATATGCTTTTACCTGTCACAGGCGTGGCATCTGTATATTAAGTATATAAAAACACGCTCCGATTCGTATGCAACGTTGTGTTAAAATTTCAAAGCAATCGGTGAAGAACTTTCGGAGATTAGCGATTTTGAATAAACGAACATTTCCATTGTTATTTATATAGATTATATATATATATATATATATATATATATATATATATATATATATATATATATATATATATATATATATATATATATATATATATTATACCTCTTTTATATATCCCTCCTTTATATAGACCTTTTTAATATATTCCACTTTTATATATTCCTCTTTTGAATAAACTTTTCATATATACCTCTTTTATGTATATACCTTATGAGTATCTAGATTACTCCTCTGAACGTTCATTAAGGGTTGTTGTTGTTGTTGGTTGTAAGTAAGCTGCCAGGAACACTAGTACTAGCACTAGCACACCAGTACTAGAACACTAGTTCTTGATATGATAGAGCCCAATAGGCTCAGGAACCTGTACACCAGTTGATTGACAGTTGAGAGGCGGGACCAAAGAGCCAGAGCTCAACCCCCACAAACACAAATAGATGAGTATAGGTGAGTACTAATACTAGCACTGGTACAAGTCCTGTATAGTTTATGTCACCTGTGTCCACTGGAGATTGTTAGCCATGTTAGTTCGTCAGCCAGGGCTAGTCGTAAGCCAGGGATGTTCATTATCCAGGGTTGTTAGTTGGCCAGGGTTATTTCATTAGCCAAGGTTGTGGCTGGTGGCTACAGGTGACGGAGCTGCCAATGCTGAGCACTCCAGGTGCAAGCTCTGTTAACAGGAACTGGGGCCATGATCTCCCACTCACTACAGTACACTATGTCCAGTTATTAGGGCCCTTTACATCCGCTGGCATGAGGTACCTGGAGCTTTGCAATGCCTTTATTAGCTCTCGTGGTCTTGATGATATCCTCATAATGCATCGAAGAGTTTGCCAGTGCAGGCTACTGATCACATGGCCCTGTATGACTAACCATCCTGCGTGATGGGGAGTCTTAGTATCACGGAGTTAGTTCTTGACACACACTCTGTATTCCTCCTTAATACAGTATAGGATAGCTACATAAATGCAGATGTACCTAAGTATACTAATCAAAAAAATGTCATTAGCCAGGGTTGTGTGACAGCCAGGGTTGTGTGACAGCCAGGGTTGTGTGACAGCCAGGGTTGTGTGACAGCCAGGGTTGTGTGACAGCCAGGGTTGTGTGACAGCCAGGGTTGTGTGACAGCCAGGGTTGTGTGACAGCCAGGGTTGTGTGACAGCCAGGGTTGTGTGTTAGCCAGGGTTGTGTGACAGTCAGGGTTGTGTGACAGTCAGGGTTGTGTGACAGCCAGGGTTGTGTGTCAGCCAGGGTTGTGTGACAGCCAGGGTTGTGTGACAGCCAGGGTTGTGTGTGTGTGACAGCCAGGGTTGTGTGACAGCCAGGGTTGTGTGACAGCCAGGGTTGTGTGACAGCCAGGGTTGTGTGACAGTCAGGGTTGTGTGACAGCCAGGGTTGTGTGACAGCCAGGGTTGTGTGACAGCCAGGGTTGTGTGTTAGCCAGGGTTGTGTGACAGCCAGGGTTGTGTGACAGCCAGGGTTGTGTGTTAGCCAGGGTTGTGTGACAGCCAGGGTTGTGTGTTAGCCAGGGTTGTGTGACAGCCAGGGTTGTGTGACAGCCAGGGTGTGTGCCAGGGTGTGTGACAGCCAGGGTTGTGTGACAGCCAGGGTTGTGTGACAGCCAGGGTTGTGTGACAGCCAGGGTTGTGTGACAGCCAGGGTTGTGTGACAGCCAGGGTTGTGTGACAGCCAGGGTTGTGTGCCAGGGTTGTGTGACAGCCAGGGTTGTGTGACAGCCAGGGTTGTGTGACAGCCAGGGTTGTGTGACAGCCAGGGTTGTGTGACAGCCAGGGTTGTGTGACAGCCAGGGTTGTGTTAGCCAGGGTTGTGTGACAGCCAGGGTTGTGTTAGCCAGGGTTGTGTGACAGCCAGGGTTGTGTGACAGCCAGGGTTGTGTTAGCCAGGGTTGTGTGACAGCCAGGGTTGTGTGACAGCCAGGGTTGTGTGACAGCCAGGGTTGTGTTAGCCAGGGTTGTGTGACAGCCAGGGTTGTGTGACAGCCAGGGTTGTGTTAGCCAGGGTTGTGTGACAGCCAGGGTTGTGTGACAGCCAGGGTTGTGTTAGCCAGGGTTGTGTGACAGCCAGGGTTGTGTGACAGCCAGGGTTGTGTGACAGCCAGGGTTGTGTTAGCCAGGGTTGTGTGACAGCCAGGGTTGTGTGACAGCCAGGGTTGTGTGACAGCCAGGGTTGTGTGACAGCCAGGGTTGTGTTAGCCAGGGTTGTGTGACAGCCAGGGTTGTGTGACAGCCAGGGTTGTGTTAGCCAGGGTTGTGTGACAGCCAGGGTTGTGTTACAGCCAGGGTTGTGTTAGCCAGGGTTGTGTGACAGCCAGGGTTGTGTGACAGCCAGGGTTGTGTGACAGCCAGGGTTGTGTGACAGCCAGGGTTGTGTGACAGCCAGGGTTGTGTGTTAGCCAGGGTTGTGTTAGCCAGGATTGTGTGACAGCCAGGGTTGTGTTAGCCAGGGTTGTGTTAGCCAGGGTTGTGTTAGCCAGGATTGTGTGACAGCCAGGGTTGTGTGACAGCCAGGGTTGTGTGACAGCCAGGGTTGTGTTAGCCAGGGTTGTGTGACAGCCAGGGTTGTTAGCCATGGATGATGCAGCCACAAAGTAACCAAAGGTAATTAGTTGTATATGTTGTATGAGTGTAGAACTGACCAACCGTGTGTGTGATCACTGGTGCAAGCATTCAAACACTGATGCTTGGAATTGTTCCTAAATAATCACTTATTAAGCATCTATCCTTAGGGGTCATATGTTATTAATAAATAATAGACATGGCTTTATCTAGCTTTAAATAGACTATTTTACAAACAGTGAGATCCGTGAGTGTTGTGGCAGTGACAATATGTTCACAGTTTGGGCTCCCTAAGCCACCACATTACCTTTGAAAGGAACAATGTCTTTAAGGAGAGAGTGAAGATTTTCAGAGTTAATTTAAGAGTAATATCTGGTGGAGCGTGGAGGAATGGCGGCCATTTTTACACATAGTCTTCCAGTGGCGAGAGCCGGACGAACTTGTTCATACTGGCAGCTTAGGTGTTTCTTAGGCAGTTGCGAGTCGTTGCAACATTAACTCATATACAGAACAGGTAACAACAGGTGTAGAGTTGATGGCAAGGCTGTTGCTGTTGGCTACCAAGAGGGAAAACAAAAGTAATGTCAAAGTAAAGTCAGCCCTCCCGAGGCTGCCACACCAGAGTAAATCAATCATCCACACTTTGCCAAAACATTTGTTGTGTCAAAACCAGCTGATTGGAACCTCGTTAAGGATCAGGAACACAATGACGAGCTCAGCAACATCAAGCGACCAGGTAGACCACGGAACACTCAAGTGGATGACCGGAGAATGCTATCAGCACTTGTCAGCTGTGGAGCAGGTCATGAACACTCTCGAGGATGCTGCCGACACAGACGAGTCAAGGACCAACAGAGACGACGACACAAGCATAATCTCGAAGGCTTCACTACACAATACACACCACGGCCTTAACAACACATCGGCCAGGTTACAGCTGGCTACAAAGTACATAAATAACCTGTAATCTATAACTGAATCTTGTAGACAGATGAGACGACGATTAACCTGTGCCAAGAGTGAGAAGAATGTTGAGAAAATGAAAGGAACTGGAGCACACCGTCTGTGAGACACGGTGGGAGGCAGTGTGAGGCAGTATTATAGCCTGGCCACCAATGGCTCCCACAGGAACTGTCTCTCTAGTCATTACTAATGACCTACCACTTTCCTCTCCCTCCATTTCACCCCCCCCCCCACCTTCCCCATCCTTTTTCCTGCGTGTTCTCCCCCACCTCCCCACCACCAGTTCCCACCCCAACAACCGGAACCTGCCCCACCCACCCCCACCCACCCCCACCCACCCCATCGCAAGGCTTCCCACGATACATCAACACTTCCTTCCGCTCCCATCCTTCCCTTTCCTCACTATCCCTCCACCCTTTCCACCTACCGCTGCTTGTTACTCAAGCGTGGATACTAACAGTAGGCGTGGGTAGCCGCTCCACGCCCACGCTCAAGTGACACCCCTGGTGTCACTTGAGCGTGAACACCTATCCACATATTCAAGCCACTCGTAATTCTCCTACACATCTCCCACGCCCACACACGTAACGTAGTCCCGATATACAAGAAAGGGGATAGACAGGAGGCACTGAACTACAGGCCAGTGTCCCTAACCTGCATACTGTGCAAGCTGATGGTGAAGATTGTGCGAAAAAAGCTAGTGGAACATCTGGAGCGAAGGAACTTTGTAACACAGCATCAACATGGGTTCAGGGATGGCAGGTCCTGCCTCACAGGGTTACTTGAATTCTACGACCAGGCAACAAAAATCAGGTAAGAAGTAGAAGGGTGGGCAGACTGCATATTCTAGGATTGCCAGAAAGTCTTAGACGCAGTACCACACCAAAGACTAGTGTATAAGCTTTAGATGCAGGCAAGAGTGAAAGGGAAGGTACTCCATTAGATATGGGAGTACCTAAGCAACAGAATACAGCAAGTCACTGTGAGGGGTGAGGTCTCAGATTGGCGAGGCGTCACCTGTGGAGTCCCAACAGGGGTCAGTCCTTGGACTTATACTGTTTCTGATATATATAAATGATCTCCCAGAGGGTATAGACACCGTTCCTCTCATTGTTTGCTGGTGATACAAAGATTATGAGGAGGATTAAGACGGAGGAAGATAATATGAGGCTACAAGATGACCTAGACAGTCTGAATGAATGGTCCAACAAATGGCTATTAGATTTCAACCCAAGCAAATGAAAGGTAATGAAACTAGGCGGTGGAAACAGGAGACTAAACACAGGATACAGAATGGGAGATGCAGTCCTTCACGAAACGGACAGAGAGAAGGATCTAGGAGTTGATATCACACCAAACCTGTCTCCTGAAGCCCACATAAAAAGAATAACGTCTGCGGCATATGCGAGGCTGGCTAACATCAGAACAGCGTTCAGGAACCTGTGTAAGGAATCATTCAGAACCTTGTATACCACATATGTAAGACCAATCCTGGAGTATGCGGCCCCAGCATGGAGCCCGTACCTTGCCAAGCACAAGACGAAGCTGGAAAAGGTTCAGAGGTATGCCACTAGGCTAGTCCCAGATCTAAGAGGCGTGAGTTACGAGGAAAGGCTGCGTGAAATGCTCCAAACGTCGCTGGACGACAGGAGAGCTCAGGGAAACATGATCACTACCTACAAAATTCTCAGAGGAATTGACAGGATAGATAAAGATAAACTGTTTACCACATGGTATTCGAACAAGGGGACGCAAGTGAAAACTGAGTACCCAAATGAGCCACAGGGACGTTAGGAAGACTTTTTCCAGTGTCAGAGTGGTTGACAAATGGAATGCATTAGGCAGTGATGTGGTGGAGGCTGACTCCATACACAGTTTCAAATGTAGATATGATAGAGCCCAGTAGGCTCAGGAACCTGTACACCAGTTGATTAACGGTTGAGAGGCGGGACCAAAGAGCCAAAGCTCAACCCCCGCAAGCACAACTAAGTGAGTACATCCTCCCACGCCCACACAGTGTGGGAGAACATTAGGTTTGTAAACAAACAAACAACATGGGTTCTGGAAGGGGAAATCATGCCTAACAAACCTCTTGGAATTCTAATCTAAGATACCGAGAATAAGACAACACAGAGATGGTTGGGCAGACTGCATATTTCTGGACTGCCAAAAAGCTTTTGATACAGTACCGCACATGAGACTGCTATACAAACTTGAGAGGCAGGCGGGGGTGGGGGGAATGGCCCTAGCATGGGTAAGGAACTACCTAACAGGAAGGAGCCAAAGAGTTACGGTAAGGGGCGAGAAGTCGGACTGGCGAACAGTAACGAGTGGAGTACCTCAAGGATCGGTGCTGGAACCAGTTCTATTTCTAATATATGTTAACGACATGTTTACAGGCGTAGAGTCCTACATGTCGATGTTCGCGGATGACGCAAAGTTGACCTGAAGAGTTGTGACAGATGAGGATTGTAGGATCCTCCACACTTTAACAGGTTGCAGAGATGGTCAGAGAAATGGCTACTAGAGTTCAACACGAGCAAATGGAAAGTTATGGAAATGGGACTAGGTGATAGGAGACCAAAGGGACAGTACACAATGAAGGGGAACTGCCTACCTGTGACGACGCGAGAAAGAGACCTGGGCGTGGACGTAACACCTAATCTATCTCCTGAGGCACATATAAATAGGATATTGACAGCCGTGTACTCTACACTGGCAAAAGTTAGAACATCATTCAGAAACCTAAGTAATGAGGCATTTAGGGCGCTTTACACTGCCTACGTGAGGCCAGTCTTAGAGTATGCCGCCCCATCATGGAGTCCCCATCTGAAGAAACATATAAGGAAACTGGAAAAGGTTCAGACGTTTGCAACAAGACTCGTCCCAGCGTTACGAGGGATGGGGTATGAAGAGCGCCTGAAGGAACTGAATCTTAAGACACCAGAAAAAGAGGGGAGAGGGGGGATATGATAGGAACGTATAAAATACTCAGGGGGATTGACAGAGTGGACATAGACGAAATGTTCACACGGAATAGTAACAGAACGAGGGGACATGGGTGGAAGCTGGAAACTCAGATGAGTCACAGAGATGTTAGGAAGTTTTCTTTTAGCTTGAGAGTAGTGGAAAATTTAATGCACTTGGGGAACAGGTTGTGGAAGCAAATACTATTCATAATTTTAAAACCAGGTATGATAGGGAAATGGGACAGGAGTCATTGCTGTAAACAACCGATGGCTAGAAAGGCGGGATCCAAGAGTCAGTGCTCGATCCTGCAGACACAAATAGGTGAGTATACACATGCTCCTACGCCCACACACATCCTCCCACGCCCACACACATCCTCCCACGCCCACACACATTCTCCCACGCCCACACACATTCTCCCACGCCCACACACATCCTCCCACGCCCACACACATTCTCCCACGCCCACACACATCCTCCCACGCCCACACACATTCTCCCACGCCCACACACATTCTACCACGCCCACACACATCCTCCCACGTACTTTGTCACGCCCACGGTGCCCCGGGAGTGCGAGGCGTGTATAAGGGTGGTCAAGGAGGTCTCCCCTATCCTGCTGCGGGACCTGTAGCTCCTGGTCCCCCTCCACCACTTACCCGGTCACATGCTGCTGGGTGAGCTGTCTGGGAGACCGTAGGAGCCTGAGAGACTGTGGGAGCGTGGGAGACTGTGGGAGCGTGGGAGACTGTGGGAGCGTGGGAGACTGTGGGAGCAAGTGTGATTCTGCAGGATTGCATGACGGTGGTGTTTACTAGTTAGTGGAAGAGTGATGGGCCAAAACTGTCCCAGAAATTTGCACAATCATGTTAATCTATCACCCCCCCCCCCTCACCCCCCCCCTCTGGGGTGAAACAGTTCATGTACAAATTGCTTTGTACCATGTACAAGGCAATTTGTACATGGAATGTTTTGAAACAAATATCCTTCCCAGGATTTCACCCTCAAATTTGGTTTGGTACAGGTACGTTGACGATATTTTATGCCTGCGGCCGGTTAACCATGACGAAACTGATTTTCTCAATCAGCTTAATTCGCTGGTTCCGGCAATTAAATTCACAATTGAGAACGAAGTGAATGGTGTGTGTGTATAGGAAACCTACCAATGTGTGCTCGCATGTCCATTTTTACTCCAATCATGTTCAGGTCAAGCGGGCATTTGTTTTTCTGGTATTTTTCTCAGAGCCTTGAGAGTTTGCAGTCCGGGATTTTTTGATGAAGAAATAACTAATATATTTTAAATTGGGAAGAAGTTAAAATACCCAAAATCAATCTTGGATCTTGCGTTTGGTCAAGCAAAATGGACGTTCTACTAACAGACTACTAAGTCTAAACCAGAACTGAAAAATTCGTTGGTATTACCATATTCTGAGGGTCTAGTAAATCTTGCCTCAGCCCTGAAGAACCTTAATATTAATCTAGTGTTCAAAAATGATAATACAGTTAAGTCCATGTTAATTAAGAACTCGCCCTCGTCTGTAGCAGGTTGTGTGTATTCCATCCCTTGTAATGAGTGTGCATGTGTTTACATCGGCCAGACAGGTAAATCTCTTTCCTCGCGTTTAAAACAGCATTCATACGCTATTCGTACAGCCCAGCACTCCAGTGCATTGTATTTACATTCCAGTTTATGTAATCATTCTATCGACTTCACAGGGGCAAAATGTATTGTTAAAAGTAAGGGTTTCGTTGAACGAAATGTGATCGAGTCTGCTCTGATCAAACATTGTAACAACAATGTTACAATGTTAATTGTAACTTACTGTGCTCCGCGCAGTAAGTCAACATATTCCTTGGGAGACTTCAGGCTAAAAGCACAAGGTACGTAAGGAGTCAGCAAGCCGTTGAGTCACTTAGCCAGTCTGTATGTGGGTGTGGGTATCTGGCTGATGATTGGCCGAAGTGGGTTTCCAGGTTTGTGTGTCTTGACATTTCCATATGCATACCCAGGTTTGTATTCCCCGATAACCTTTGGCAGGTGGAGTCTGGATTTCTTAGCGTTCAGAGTTTTGATCAGTCTGTTTACCTTCGTTTTCAATTCGGCTGTAGTGTCCTTCGTTACCCTTTGGAATTTAGTTTGGTCAGAGAGTATGAGGTTCATTTTCGCCAGATATTCGTCTTTTTTAAGAATGACGTATATTGGCGACTTGTCACCTCTTCTGACGACTATCTCCTTGTTCTCACGAATTCGTGAGAACAAGGAGATAGTCGTCAGGAGTCCAGCACCTTCCAGTGATAGAAAGCGGAACACTCTTCAATGTGAGATTGGGGTTGATGTTGCAGAAAATAAGGAAAAGAATCAGCTTGTAAATTTAGATTGATTGGAAGCCATAGGATCAGCAGTCTTGCTATGGACGATAAAACACCACCTGATGCCCTAAGCAACCCTCTGTCAATAATCCATAATGTCTAATTTGCAAAGAGAGAAGTCCCAAAAAACTAGAAGACAGCAAGTGCTCATACTCATACATTAGAAGTGGAAGTGACACGAGGCTACAGGCATTGTTCACACGTAGGACCCATAAGACCCGGGAGAAATTAACCAGAAAGACGCTGGTGGAGAGCACAAAACATCCACAGTCTTAGACAAAGCTTCAACACAGGTTCACAGAAAACTTGTTTCCGGCACACATGCTAGAGTTCCAAACCTGCGAGTTCCAAACCTGCCAGAGTTGTGTGTTGTGTGCACAAGTTGATAACCACCTGGGGGGGGGGAGGGGTAAACAAAACGTTTACCCCTCCCCCCCTCCCCTCCAAACGTAAACAAAGGAGTTGTGAGAAAGAAAATCAGTACGAGTCGTGGTGGGGGATCCGAACCTGTGGTGTGGGTACTCCCAAGCACACGCCTTAGACCACTACGCCACACCATGGTCATAAGGATAGCAACTTTGGATCCTACAAAAATGGGATGGAAATATCATGCAGGAGACAACAGGTATCACTATACTAGAGCCTGGACGCAATATAACCAGTGGGTGGAATCGATTCCTTCAGTAGGACAGAAACGTTTGGGCATGTGTTCTTTTACCTAATGCCTATGTTTACCTTGTTGTGGATGACATCCTGGGGGAAAGGTCAGTCGTTTGAGGGATCTCGTTAGGCCTAACACGCTTCCTGTCCCCCGACAAAGGGATATCAACTCACATGATAACAACTGACGTATAATGATAACTCACGTATCATGCATCCATGAATATCCTCTTGTGGTATTACTCACCTTCAGCTTCCTTTATCTATCCAATAGATAATCCTGAGTATTTTCTATATCTGAATCATGTACCCATTTGAAGACGTTGTATAACACATAGGATGAAACCTTAATGAAACTAAGTGATGAGTCAAATACTCATCCACTAAGTAATACTGACATGAGTTTTTTATTATTATTATTATTATTATTTTCTACCACAGACGTGGCCACACATTTACAATGCTAACCAGCATATATACATTTTCTTCTGTCCTCCATGGACAGAGTGAGAGATGTGTTAAACATATAGTTCAAGGGTTTATTGAACACTTAACCACATGAGTAACAGGTGGCCAGCCAGAGGCTTATATCCCTGGAAACACAAACCGTAACTGTCTTTATTTTCCGCTTGTTACAACTTGTAATAAAGTTGTTACATCTTGGCTTAACGTGTTTATGACGTATTAGAACGTTGTTACAACTTGCTGTATTGGTTGTTATAACTGGTTAGGAGGTGGTTAAAACTTTTTCGAACGTTGTAGCAACGTCATAGTTTTGGTGTGTGTTTGGCGGGGTATTAGGGCCCGCGCATGGGGAGGGGGGGGCGTGGAAGAACCCTCCTTCCTAATAGAACGTCGCATTTTGACGTATGCACTCCCGAAGGCCAAAAATTGTCGCATAATAGACATACTGTCCCGTTTTCTGTTTTGGGTCCTCTGGTACCTTACCTTGCGATGATTACGGGGCTCAACGTCCCCGCGGCCCGGTCCCTGACCAGGCCTCGTAGTAGTTTAGGATGAGGACACTTTAGTACGCCAGTTTCTTGACGTAAGGCAACCTTAGGAGGACAGGCTTTTAAGAGAGAGTAGCGGACGTGTGTGCTCAACGGGCGTGTGTCTGTGTGCATACGTCACGGAGCTTGTATGGGAGGCGTGTATGGACGTGTATGGGAGGCGTGTGTGGGCGTGTATGGGCGTAGACGGGACAGAGGATGCACGCCTCGGTGGACTGGAGTTCCTCTGACTACCTGCGTTGACTCCCCCACTCCTCATCACCGGAAAACAAGCCTCTACCCCCAGCAGGTAGGCCTCTACCTCCAGCAGGTAGGCCTCTCTACCCCCAGCAGGTAGGCCTCTACCTCCAGCAGGTAGGCCTCTCTACCCCTCAGCAGGTAGGCCTCTCTACCCCCAGCAGGTAGGCCTCTCTACCCCCAGCAGGTAGGCCTCTCTACCCCCCAGCAGGTAGGCCTCTCTACCCCCAGCAGGTAGGCCTCTCTACCCCCAGCAGGCAGGCCTCACCACCACCCACCACACACCTGTGAGCACGCCACCACCACACACACCTGTGAGCACGCCACCACCACACACACTTGTGAGCACGCCACCACCACACACACCTGTTAGCACGCCACCACCACACACACCTGTGAGCACGCCACCACCACCACCCACTTGTGAGCACGCCACCACCACACACACTTGTGAGCACGCCACCACCACACACACACCTGTGAGCACGCCACCACCACACACACACCTGTGAGCACGCCACCACCACACACACACCTGTGAGCACGCCACCACCCACTTGTGAGCACGCCACCACCACACACACCCACCTGTGAGCACGCCACCACCACACACACACCTGTGAGCACGCCACCACCACACACACCTGTGAGCACGCCACCACCACACACACACCTGTGAGCACGCCACCACCACACACACCTGTGAGCACGCCACCACCACACACACACCTGTGAGCACGCCACCACCACACACACCTGTGAGCACGCCACCACCACACACACACCTGTGAGCACGCCACCACCACACACACCTGTGAGCACGCCACCACCACCACCCACTTGTGAGCACGCCACCACCACACACACCTGTGAGCACACCACCACCACACACACACCTGTGAGCACGCCACCACCACACACCCACCTGTGAGCACGCCACCACCCACTTGTGAGCACGCCACCACCACACACACCCACCTGTGAGCACGCCACCACCACACACACACCTGTGAGCACGCCACCACCACACACACCTGTGAGCACGCCACCACCACACACACACACACCTGTGAGCACGCCACCACCACCACCCACTTGTGAGCACGCCACCACCACACACACCTGTGAGCACGCCACCACCACACACACCCACCTGTGAGCACGCCACCACCACACACACCTGTGAGCACGCCACCACCACACACACCTGTGAGCACGCCACCACCACACACACACACCTGTGAGCACGCCACCACCACACACACACACCTGTGAGCACGCCACCACCACACACACCCACCTGTGAGCACACCACCACCACACACAGCTGTGAGCACGCCACCACCACACACAGCTGTGAGCACGCCACCACCACACACACCTGTGAGCACGCCACCACCACACACACCTGTGAGCACGCCACCACCACACACACCCACCTGTGAGAGCACACCACCACCACACACCTGTGAGCACGCCACCACCACACACCCACCTGTGAGCACGCCACCACCACACACACACACCTGTGAGCACGCCACCACCACACACACCTGTGAGCACGCCACCACCACACACACCCACCTGTGAGCACGCCACCACCACACACACCTGTGAGCACGCCACCACCACACACACCTGTGAGCACGCCACCACCACACACACCTGTGAGCACGCCACCACCACACACACCCACCTGTGAGCACACCACCACCACACACACCTGTGAGCACGCCACCACCACACACACCCACCTGTGAGCACACCACCACCACACACACACACCTGTGAGCACACCACCACCACACACACCTGTGAGCACGCCACCACCACACCCACCCACCTGTGAGCACACCACCACCACACACACCTGTGAGCACGCCACCACCACACACACACACACCTGTGAGCACGCCACCACCACACACACCTGTGAGCACACCACCACCACACCCACCTGTGAGCACACCACCACCACACACACCCACCTGTGAGCACGCCACCACCACACACACACACCTGTGAGCACGCCACCACCACACACACCCACCTGTGAGCACACCACCACCACACCCACCTGTGAGCACACCACCACCACCACACACACCTGTGAGCACACCACCACCACACACACACACACCTGTGAGCACGCCACCACCACACACACACACCTGTGAGCACGCCACCACCACACACACCCACCTGTGAGCACACCACCACCACACCCACCTGTGAGCACACCACCACCACACACACCCACCTGTGAGCACGCCACCACCACACACACCTGTGAGCACGCCACCACCACACACACACACCTGTGAGCACGCCACCACCACACACACCTGTGAGCACACCACCACCACACACCCACCTGTGAGCACGCCACCACCACACACACCTGTGAGCACGCCACCACCACACACACCCACCTGTGAGCACGCCACCACCACACACACACACCTGTGAGCACGCCACCACCACACACACCTGTGAGCACACCACCACCACACACACACCTGTGAGCACGCCACCACCACACACACCTGTGAGCACACCACCACCACACACACCCACCTGTGAGCACGCCACCACCCACTTGTGAGCACGCCACCACCCACTTGTGAGCACGCCACCACCACACACACCCACCTGTGAGCACACCACCACCACACACACCTGTGAGCACGCCACCACCACACACACACACCTGTGAGCACGCCACCACCACACACACCTGTGAGCACGCCACCACCACACACACCTGTGAGCACGCCACCACCCACTTGTGAGCACGCCACCACCCACTTGTGAGCACGCCACCACCACACACACCTGTGAGCACGCCACCACCGTACACACCTGTGAGCACGCCACCACCACACACACCCACCTGTGAGCACGCCACCACCCACTTGTGAGCACGCCACCACCCACTTGTGAGCACGCCACCACCACACACACTTGTGAGCACGCCACCACCACACACAGCTGTGAGCACGCCACCACCACACACCCACCTGTGAGCACACCACCACCACACACACCCACCTGTGAGCACGCCACCACCCACTTGTGAGCACGCCACCACCACACACACCTGTGAGCACGCCACCACCACACACACCTGTGAGCACGCCACCACCCACTTGTGAGCACGCCACCACCACACACACACACCTGTGAGCACGCCACCACCACACACACACACCTGTGAGCACACCACCACCACACACACCTGTGAGCACGCCACCACCACACACACCTGTGAGCACGCCACCACCACACACACCTGTGAGCACGCCACCACCCACTTGTGAGCACGCCACCACCACACACACACACCTGTGAGCACGCCACCACACACACACACCTGTGAGCACGCCACCACCACACACACCTGTGAGCACGCCACCACCACACACACCTGTGAGCACGCCACCACCCACTTGTGAGCACGCCACCACCACACACACCTGTGAGCACACCACCACCACACACACACCTGTGAGCACGCCACCACACACACACACACCTGTGAGCACACCACACTCCCCTGTCCCCTAGTCCTCCCCATAATTACTCCAACCCCCATACCCTCGTCCCTCCCACCATCCCCCACTCTCATCGCTCGTCCTCCCCACCATTCCCCACTCCCTCGTCCAATGCTTTTCCAAATGATCTGATGTTCCCATAAAAAAATGGGAACATCAAATGATCTGGTGTTCACATCACTGAAAAATAAGTTGAACGGTTAAAAAACGAAATGAAAAAACAATACAAAAATAAACAAAATAAACTATACTGTGATATGAACAGTATGGTAAACAACACAGCTCAATTCCAACGCAATGTCACACAAAATAATGAAATCAAAATGAACATAAATCAAAATCTATGAAAATTCAATATATCAATGCAATTGGAAACATTGAATTGGAATCATAACATATTAAGTTTAGCGCATGTTGCTATTACATGCAACAGATGGCGCTTTTTTTCAGGTGAGGTATGTATATAGTAGATATATAAAAACACGAGCCTATTCGAATGCAACGTTGTGTCAAAATTTCAAAGCAATTGGTAAAGAGGTTTCGAAGATTTCCCTGTCATGAAAAACACAGTTTAAAAAAAAAAAACATGTTTTTCCCGTCACAGACGTGACAGCTTTATAGTATGTATATAAAAACATGTTAAGATGCGAACGGAACGTTGTGTGAAAATTTGAAAGCAATCGGTGAAGAGCTTTCAAAGATTAGCAATTTTGAATAAACGAACATTTACATTTTTATTTATATAGACTAGCTGTACCCGGCCACGCGTTGCTGTGGCTCAGCAACACATGCGCGCTGCTGTGCCACAGCAACGTGCATGTCCCCTGTCTACTTGTCCTCCCCACCATTCTCCACTCCCCTGTCCCCTCCTCCCCACCATCCTCCACTCCCTCGTCCCCTCATCCTCACCATCCTCCACTCCCCCGACCCCTTGTCCTCACTATGATCTGATGTTCCAATCAGAAAAATAGGATCACCAAATGATCTGATGTTCCCATCACTGAAAATAGGAAAAACAGTTAAAAAAAACGAAATGAAAAGAATGAAAAAATAAAGAAATAAACTATACTCACAAAATGAATGGTATGTAAACAATACAGCTCAATTGCAATGCAATGTCACACAAAATAATTAAATTAAATTGAAAGTAAATCGAAATCTATGAAAATTCAATTTATCAATGCAATCGGAAACACTGAAATGGAATCGTAAAACCATTTAGTATTGCATGTGATGCTTTTACCTGCAACAGATAGCGCTGTTTAAAAAAAAAAGTATGTTCTTACCTGTTACAGGTGTGGCATGTATATAGTAGGTATATAAAAACACGCGTGTATTCTAATGCAACGTTGTGTCAAAATTTTAAAGCAATCGGTGAAGAGGTTTCAGAGATTTCCCTCACATGAAAACTCCCATGGAAAACACAGTTAAAAAAAAAAAAACATGTTTTTACCTATCACAGACGTGATGTAACAAAATGAACGGTATGGTAAACAACAAAGCTCAATTCCAATGCAATGCCGCACAAAATAATTAAATCAAAATGAAAATAAATCGAATTCTATGAAAATTTAATTTATCATCTTTGGAGGAAGAGAGAAGGGAAGACGAACTATCAGGGAGAAAGCGCCAAGCCATTACGACTATATAGCACTGGGAAGGGATCAGGATAAGGATTTGATATGGGACGGGGGGGGGGGGAAGGAATGGTCCCCCAACCACTTGGACGGTCGGGGATTAAACGCCGACCTGCAAACGGGGTCTCCCCAATGCCGGACAATGCGGCTAAGTGGGCAGCTGCTTCCTGAGGAGCAGCAGCGACGACACGTGTACCGAGATGGGGGGGGGGGGTTAAAAGTAACAGAAGCATCTACCAAATCAACAAGGTGTTTATGGAGGGAGAAATCGTCAGGAGTAGAAGACTCCAGAGCTCCAGCGGGTGGACCGTTGGCTCACAAGACCCCCCTACGTTTGTGTTCTTTTGCACGTACAACTCCCAAAGTGGGACAGTAAAGGGGGCGGGGGCAACCCTCGCCGGTCCCAGAGGTGTACGTGAGCCCCTCACCACGACAAGGAACCACAATGGAGGGGGCACAGTTTAAAAATAAAAATGTTTTACCTGTCACAGACGTGACATCTATGTAGTATGTTTATAAAAACACGCTCTTATTTGAAAGGAATGTTGGGTCAAAATTTCAAAGTAATCGGTGAAGAACTTTCGGGGATTAGCGATTTTGAGCAAACGAACATTTACATTTATATATATTAGTATATTTTGGTAGCAGTCTTTCCTGTAGACATATTTTATTAAATATGACCGAAAAAGTAAGATTAATAATTCTAACACGAATTTTCTCAATCTTTCGTACATTATGCTTCACTGTTGGAGGTAAATCAAAAATCACTTCTCCAAAATTCATTTTTATTTCTAGTCTGACGCGACACGGGCGCGTTTCGTAAAACTTATTACATTTTCAAAGACTTCACAAATACACAACTGATTAGAACTTGCGTTTCCCTGATTTTATATCTACATTTGAGTGAGGTGGGAAGGGTGATGTGGCATTACATTTGAGTGAGGTGGGAAGGATGATGTGGCATTAGAGAATATTAATAGGGTATTAAAAGTATCAACACAAGACAGAACACGAAACAATGGATATTGAATAGGAAGTGTTTGTAGAAAGCCTATTGGTCCATATTTCTTGATGCTTCTATATTGGAGCGGAGTCTTGAGGTGGGTAGAATATAGTTGTGCAATAATTGGCTGTTGATTGCTGGTGTTGACTTCTTGATGTGTAGTGCCTCGCAAACGTCAAGCCGCCTGCTATCGCTGTATCTATCGATGATTTCTGTGTTGTTTACTAGGATTTCTCTGGCGATGGTTTGGTTATGGGAAGAGATTATATGTTCCTTAATGGAGCCCTGTTGTTTATGCATCGTTAAACGCCTAGAAAGAGATGTTGTTGTCTTCAATATAGACAATATCCAATTCTATTCAATATCCATTGTTTCGTGTTCTGTCTTGTGTTGATACTTTTAATACCCTATTAATATTCTCTAATGCCACATCATCCTTCCCACCTCACTCAAATGTAATGCCACATCACCCTTCCCACCTCACTCAAATGTAGATATAAAATCAGGGAAACGCAAGTTCTAATCAGTTGTGTATTTGTGAAGTCTTTGAAAATGTAATAAGTTTTACGAAACGCGCCCGTGTCGCGTCAGACTAGAAATAAAAATGAATTTTGGAGAAGTGATTTTTGATTTACCTCCAACAGTGAAGCATAATGTACGAAAGATTGAGAAAATTCGTGTTAGAATTATTAATCTTACTTTTTCGGTCATATTTAATAAAATATATATATATATATATATATATATATATATATATATATATATATAGATTATGAAAATATTATCATAATTCAAACTTCATTATGAACCTTGGTATAATATTTATTTTTAAGATTTCAATATTTAATATTATATTGTTGTAATTTTTGTATCTTAGTGATTGGAAGGCAAGTCAAATGCAGCCCTAATCAAATCATGATATTTATTAATATAGTTACACATATAGTTTAAAATGAATCCATTAGTGACAATAGATTAATCGCAGGACCACCTCAACCCCGACACAATCATTAACTGTTTGAATTAAATTTCAGTACTTAAACCTGTGTAGGTTAGGTCTTCTTAGTCCTATGCATTCACTTTTAGTGCTTGAACACTTTAGTGCTTGAAGGGTGAGTGGCCCTCCTTAGTTTTATAATCACAGACGCCCAACAAATTAAATCTAACTACAAGTTATCAATCCTGGTCAACTTTCTCTCACCTGTGGCAGACAGGACGTGTTCCTGACCCGACTCAGTGGCTATCAGAAATCTTTGATTTGAGTATGCAAATGTCTTCTATTCTCAAGCACATGCAAGTTAATTTTCTTACTGTAGTGCCGACGGAAGAAGTAAATCCAGTGGAGGTTAATCTCCACGTGCCAGCGGGTGGCGGGGAGACGTCTGAACAATGAGGTTAATCCACATCACATGTGGCCTCAGCCACAGTCATCCAGGCACCAGAAGCACTCTCACACACCTCAGGCTTATTCCTCCGTCTGCTTGGAGAAAAGTTATTCAATTAAAGACTCGTTTGACGGGAGTGGCAAAGGTCTTATTCGTCAAGCAAAATTAGAATATGTTTTTGTCAATAAAGACGTTAATATTAGTAATATTCGGCAGGGGCATCCGGCTAGGCAGGCGGGGAGACACAGTCCAGTAGCTGGGATGGAAGGATAGTCGGTCTACTGGACAGAAGAGTAAGGGGAGACATGATCACTACCTACAAAATTCTCAGAGGATTTGACAGGGTTGATAAAGATAAACTGTTTAACACTGGTGGTACGCGAACAAGGGGACACAGGTAGAAACTGAGTTCCCACATGAGCCACAGGGACGTTAGAAAGACCTTTTTCAGTGCCACAGTAGTTAATAAATGGAATGCATTAGGAAGTGATGTGGTGGAGGCTGACTCCATACACAGTTTCAAGTGTAGATATGATAGAGCCCAGTAGGCTCAGGAATCTGTACACCAGTTGATTGACAGTTGAGAGGCGGGACCAAAGAACCAGAGCTCAACCCCCGCAAGCACAACTAGGTGAGTACACACACAACACACACGCAATCATGAATTTTGGTAACTCTCCACCACTGTATATTGTGCCTCTCCACCACTGTATATTGTGCCTCTCCACCACTGTATATTGTGCCTCTCCACCACTGTATATTGTGCCTCTCCACCACTGTATATTGTGCCTCTCCACCACTGTATATTGTGCCTCTCCACCACTGTATATTGTGCCTCTCCACCACTGTATATTGTGCCTCTCCACCACTGTATATTGTGCCTCTCCACCACTGTATATTGTGCCTCTCCACCACTGTATATTGTGCCTCTCCACCACTGTATATTGTGCCTCTCCACCACTGTATATTGTGCCTCTCCACCACTGTATATTGTGCCTCTCCACCACTGTATACTGTGCCTCTCCACCACTGTATATTGTGCCTCTCCACCACTGTATACTGTGCCTCTCCACCACTGTATATTGTGCCTCTCCACCACTGTATATTGTGCCTCTCCACCACTGTATATTGTGCCTCTCCACCACCGTATACTGTGCCTCTCCACCACTGTATACTGTGCCTCTCCACTTCCTCTAGCATACATAATCATATAGCATCCGACCCCACGCCCGCCCAACACCATATCTACGCCCATTACACGAGTACACCACGCCCACCCCATCCCATGATATTACCACACCGCCCTACGAGCAGCCCGCCCACTACGCCCATCCTACCCGCTGACCCTCACCTTCACGCTAGTCCCAATATGACCCTATGGTTAGGTTCCCACGCCCGTGGTCAAGTTCCCACGCCCGTGGTCAGGTTCCCACGCCCGTGGTCAGGTTCTCACGCCCGTAAGTGATTTGCATATGCATAGTAAATTACCTATAAATAACCCTGAAATTGCCTGTTTGCCTGTTTGATCCTCTTCTATATAAATATGTTAAATATGACCGAAAAAGTAAGATTAATAATTCTAACACGAATTTTCTCAATATTTCTTATGTTTCTTTTTACTGTTGATGGTAATTGAAACATCAATTCTCCAAAATTAATTTTTATTTCTAGTCTGACGCGACGCTTGAACGCGTTTCGTAATAACTTATTACATTTTCAAAGACTAGGTTACACACACACAACTGTAACCTGAAAACACTAAACAAGAGTTTTACTTATGCTAACACTTAAACAGCTTGTCTTGCATACTCGCATTTGGGTGAGGTGATATGTTGCAACAGTTTTGGATGAGGTGAACTGACTTTTGACCAACACAAGACAGAACATGGAACATTGGGTATTAATTGGATAAATGAGAGGGAAGAATGGAAGTAACTGCAAAGGGCCTATTGGCCCATACTTCCTCTTGATGCTTCTATATGGGTACGGAGTCTTGAAGTGGGTAGAATATAGTTGTGCATTAATTGGTTGTTGATTGATGGTGTTGACTTTTTGATGTCTAGTGCCTCGCAGATGTCAAGCCGCCTGCTATCGCTGTATCTATCGATGATTTCTGTGTTGTTTGTTAAGACTTCTCTGGTGATGGTCTGGTTGTGGGAAGAGATTATATGTTCCTTAATGGAGCCCTGTTGCTTATGCATTGTTAATCGTCTGGAAAGAGATGTTGTTGTCTTGCCTATATACTGAGTTCTTTGGGGCTTACAGTCCCCAAGTGGGCATTTGAAGGCATAGACGACGTTGGTCTCCTTTAAGGCGTTCTGCTTTGAGTCTGGAGAGTTTTTCATGAGTAGGTTGGCCGTTTTTTTTTTTTTGGTTTTATAGTAAATCGTCAATTGTGTCTTCTGATTTTTGTCTGTAGGGATAACGTTTCTATTAACAATATCTTTCAGGACCCTTTCCTCCGTTTTGAGTTGTGGAAAAGTTCCTGTAAAATAGTCTAATAGGGGGTACAGGTATTGTGTTAGTTGACTCTTCAGAGGTTGCATGGCGTTTCATCTTCCTTTTTATGATGTCTTCAACGAAACCATTGGAAAAGCCATTGTTGACTAGGACCTGCCTTACCCTACAGAGTTCTTCATCGACTTGCTTCCATCCTGAGCTGTGGCTGAGAGCACGGTCGACGTAAGCGTTGACAACACTCCTCTTGTACCTGTCTGGGCAGTCACTATTGGCATTGAGGCACATGTCTATGTTTGTTTCCTTAGTGTAGACTGCAGTGTGAAAGCCTCCGTGACTGTTACATCCAGAAAGGTCAGCTTACCATCCTTCTCCATCTCGTAAGTGAAACTCGACACAGAATTCCGCTCAAATGCCTCCTTCAGCTGCTGCAGATGTCTGACATCAGGTACCTGTGTAAAAATGTCTTCAACATATCTGCAGTATATGGCGGGTCTGGCCACCATCTGCTCGATGGTACCCATGTAGAAGTTCGCAAACAGGACACCTAGGGGAGAACCCATGGCGACCCCATCTACTTATACATGTGCCCATCAGGGCTCAAGAAGGGTGCCTCAAAGAACCCACGAGGATGAGAGGAAATGACGAACCAGCGAGACTCGACCTAGTCTTCACTCTGAACGACTCCGACATAAGAGAAATAGGTTTTGTATTGAGGCCCCAGTAGGAATGAGCGACCACAGTGTACTGGCGTTTGAGAACCTGATTGAAGAAAGGTTATTGAATTCGAGGAGGGATACTGAAAACAAAAGGCTGGCATTCGAAAAGGGAAATTATGAGGAGATAAGAAAATTCCTAACAGATATAGCAGGGGAAGGACGGCCTAAGACATGGACTACATCACGCAGAAGTGCAAGGAAGCGGCAAACACGTTTGTCCCAGTCTAAAAGGAAAACAGTGAAATGAAAATGAGAAACCCATGGTTTAAGCAGAGATGTAGGCTAGCTAAGCAGCAAAGTAAAAGGGCATGGACGTACTATAGGAATAACAGGACACTTGAGAGCAGAGAAAGATACCAGAGTGCCAGGAATGAATATGTCAGGATGAGAAGAGAGGCAGAAAGACAATACGAAAATGACATCGCAAGCAAGGCAAAGACTCAACCTAAATTGTTGCATAGCCACATCAGGAGAAAAACAACAGTGAAGGAACAGGGTATGAAATTGAGGATAGGGGCAGAAGGATTCACTACAAACGACAAGGAAGTGTGAGGAACTGAATAAGAAATTCTAGGTCTTCACCTTAGAACAAGGAGAAATTCCAGAGATAAGAGAGCGAATAGTTATCCAGGAACCACTGGAAGAGTTTGAGATTACCAGTGGCGAAGTAAGGAAGTGTTTACTAAAGTTGGATGGGACAAAGGCTATAGGCCCAGATGGAATCTCCCCTTGGATACTAAGGGAAGGAGCAGATGAACTGTGCCTGCTACTCTCCATAGTGTATAACAAATCACTGGCAACAGGGGAACTGCCAGATATTTGGAAAGCAGCGGGATAGACAGGAGGCACTGAACTACAAGCCAGTGTCCCTAACCTGCATACCATGCAAGCTGATGGAGAAGATTGTGCAAAGAAAGCTTGTGGAACATCTGGAGCGAAAGAACTTTATAACACTGCATCAACATGGGTTCAGGGATGGCAGGTCCTGCCTCACAGGGTTATTTGAATTCTACGACCAGGCAACAAAAATCAGGCAAGAAAGAGAAGGGTGGGCAGACTGCATATTTTTGGATTGTCAGAAAGCCTTTGATACAGCTTTGTGCGGGAAGGCACAAGAGATTTTCGCTTCGCTCCCTTTCGAAGACCCCCACAGTTTTCATTACCTTTCATTACCCCACAGTTAAAAAGAGGATCTTGTAAGCATATGAACTCAATGCTGAGGCATTAAGACAAAAGTTTAGAGGTCTCAAGCGTGCACCTCATCGGACAGTCACAGATTTTGCTCCAGTAAAAGAGTCAATTTTTGACAGGTGGCTTAACCGAAATAATACTCATGATTTTTTGTCCCTTAAGCAGCTTATCCTAGTTGGAGAACTTTTGTCTTGTTTGCCTTTATAATTGACCATGGCACTAACCACAGGTAAACGTTCTTACAAGGATGTTCATGATTTAGCCATGTTGGCAGATGAACATGAGACGATTTTTAAGATACTGTATAATAATTTTAACATGGCACCTAAAACATTCACTTCTAGGTAGGATAATTCTGGGAGGTCAAAGAGTAGTCATTATAATGCTAAGTCTGTTCTTACAGCCATGGCAGACCAAACGTCTAATAAATCTAAGAGTACTGTTAACCTTAGTAGAGCTACATCAGGTTCGACAAGTTCGATTGATGTGAACAATGTAATTATTGTCACAAGAAAGGGCATGTTGTTCGTCATTGTTTCAGGTTACATCCGGAATTACTACCAAACGCCTTGGTGGTGAGCACAAGAAGGCAAGGTCATAATTCTGAGACATTTTGTAAGAGTAAGCCACAGTGGCTTGCTGAGTTTGAACCTTATATGATTCCTGCTAAAATGGTTGGAGTTGTAGACAAGTGGATTCCTGTAGTTATGTTTAGAGACACTGGTGCATCGTTAACCTTGATTACTTCCAGTATGTTGTCCAAGGTCAAGAAAATTGACCTGGACAAAGTAATGCTTTGGTATACACAGGGTATAGTTGGGGTAATGCAACGTGTTCCCCTCATGCAAGTTTACATTAAATCCCCCTATACCCCTGGACTATATACTGTAGGTGTGTGTGATACCTTACCTATTCCTGGTGTCGATATAATTCTTGGAAATGACATTGCCGGCACTATGATAAACAGTCATCTTCCCATTATGTTCAGTGACCCAGGTAGAGTTTTCTCAGAAACGAGTGAGATTGCTCCTGAGGTATATCCAGCCTGCGCAGTCACCAGATCTCAAGTTGCCAAGCCCCAGAGTGATGTTTCCAACCCTACAACCAGAGGGATGGATGGAAAACCTCCAACGTTAGGACCGGAAATCAACTTGTTTGACACTTTTATGTCTAGGTTGGATGAAGTTAGTACAGTTGAGGGAGTTGTGGCAAGTAAGGAAGTTGTACCTCCTGTTACTACCTCTTCCCCTAATTTTGATGTAAAATTCCACACCTTAACCCAACTTCAACAGAGTGATCCTAGTTTAAATGCCTGTTTTTCTGAAGCAATTAAGGAGGAGGATGCTTTGGCAGATGATGTTGGATACTTCCTCCGAGATCAGATGCTGATGAGACGATGGAACGCTAAGTTATCTCCCTCTTCAGAGGACTGTGAGAATGTTACCCAGCTTGTGGTCCCCAAAGTATTTTTATTGGCCCAGACTTAAGAAATATATTGGTAAATATTGTAGACAGTGTGTAACCTGTCAAATAGTGGGTAAAGCTAATCAGAGTGTACCTGAAGCTCCCCCTGTATCCAATTGTAGTTCCAAGTGAACCTTTTTCCCCACATCATTATCGATTGTGTAGGCCCTTTGAATAGGAGAAAGTCAGGTCATATATTTTTAATAACCTTAATGTGTGCCACATCAAAGTTTCCAGAAGCTTATCCTGTGAGAAACATTAGAACAAAGACAGTTATCTATCATGTGACAAATTCTGTACTTTGGACTACCTCAAGTGGTCCAGACTGACAACGGAAGCAATTTTCGGTCTACAGAGTTCAAACGATTTTATGAGAAATACTACACAGAACATCGCGTGTCCAGTGCTTATCATCCACAGAGTCAAGGTGTCTTGGAGAGATTTCACCAGACTATAAAGCAGATGTTACAAACTGTTGGTGAACACTCGAGACGTAATAAGGATGAGGACTTACCTTTTATCTTGTTTACAGCTCGAAATGGTTTACAACATTCTTTGGGTTGTTCTCTTTTCCAATTAGTTTTTGGACACAAAATGAGAGGCCCAATCCAGTTGCTGAGTGAAACGTTGTTGGGAAACGTCTCTCTCCCTGATGGAAGTCGTCTGTTGAGTGAGATCCAGTCCAAGTTGAAGAAGTACCAAGACGTGGCGAGTGAGCACCTGAAGAAGTCGCAGTTGAAGATGAAACAACACCATGACAAGACGTTCAGGGTGAAGTTGAGATGTTTTCAGCCAGGTGATCTTGTTCTTGTTTTAAAGTCCAGAGTGGAAACTACTTTAACTCATCATTTCGAAGGTCATTATGAAGTTGTTTGCAGACGCTCTGGGTTAACTTATAAAATTAAAAGTCTACAGGACGCTTCCAAGGTTTTTGTAGTGCACATTAACAGGTTAAAAACATTTCAAGGCACCAGACCAGTGTCATGTGTGGTACAGCACACAGTCACCCCTGAGAACCATATATCTGATGACTTGTCTAATCCTACCTTTTGGAATTCTAGCTTTGAAAAGATGATGGGACACTTGGATGAGAGTAAACAGGGAGAGTTGAGAATGTTACTACACCAGTATTTTAATGTGTTTGGAGAAGTTCCTACCCAGACCTCTGTTTTAAACCATGATATTCAGCTCACAGACACCACCCCTATTCGTATGCATCCGTATAGAGTATCTCCAGAAAAGAGAGATATTACCGGGAGGGAAGTATAGTTCCTCCTGGAAAATGGTCTAGTTAAACCCAGTCAAAGTTTCTGGTGTTCACCATGTTTGTTAGTTCCTAAACCGGGTGGGTGTTGGCGCCAGTGTACTGACTACAGGCGGTTAAATAAGGAAACTGTAGTAGACACTTTCCCATTACCATTGCTTGAGGATTGTATTGACCAGATAAGTCACTGTCAATTTATATCTAAACTCCATTTGTCCAAAGGTTATCGTCAAGTGCCTTTGACAAGTCGAGCCAGTGAGTATTCAGCTTTTGTAACACCTGATGATTGTTTTCAGTATAACGTTATGCCTTTTGGTCTTAAAAATGCCCCAGCAACCTTCCAGAGATTAATGAATTTGTTGCTGCAGGATATTCCAAATTGCCCGCGCTTATTTAGATGACATTGTTTTGTTTAGTGATTCTTGGCAAGATCATTTACAGGGTTTAAATTTGTTCTGTGTTACTTACAGGGGTTGAAACAGGAGAAGCAAAAAATGGCATCACAGATCAGAAGATCAGTCTGCTACCTGGAAGAGCTCCTCCCTGGGAGGATGACTCATGCAAGATTATCATCAATGAAATGGCAACGAAAAAATACAACATGATACCACAAGAAATGAGGCACACACATCTCGAGGAAATTTATAAAGAAGCTGGAGATGAACTAGATCAAATCTACACTGACGGGTCATCTAATCCTGTCAATAGCAGGGCTGGTGCAGCATACACAATAATTAAGAATAATGCTTTCCAACGCAGAAATGAAGAAAAAGCGCGTATTGAGAACTATGCCTCTTCAATGCAAGCAGAGCTAACTGCCATGGTTATGGCGTTAAGATTCCTTGAACGAAACACTAATGGTGCAGTGATCTGCACTGATTCAAAAGCAGCACTGCAAAACCTAAGTAAAAATCGGGCAGAAAATCTTGCGATAGTCGCTGAAATTAAGAGAGCTGTAAGGGTACTTACCAACCAGGGAAGAGTCATCAAGTTTCTGTGGATCCCCTCCCATGTTGGATCCCCTCCCATGTTGGAATATGTGGGAATGAACGAGCAGATGTGCTGGCTGCTGAAGGCGCTGAAGGAGACCATATTGAATACTTCATACCCAAGACTCTACTACAAATTAGAGGTATTGTCAGGCAACATCACCGTGACAAGGTAACTGAGGAAAGGAGGATAGAAGCACAAACCAGTGAATCTGTACGATGGTACAACATGGTTGCAGCTGGCAATCCCAATCATTATGGACGAAGAGGAGGAGGACGAGGGAGAGAATCAGTAATAGCGAGAATCCGTCTTGGATACAAATATCCATGGAGATTCGGAATGGAAACAACAGTTGATCAGCGGAGTTGCAGAATCTGTGGTGAGAGTGACGGACACCGCCTTGACCACTATCTACGTGAATGTGAACACCTGAGAGACATTAGAAATATGTGTAGAATAATAAACCCCACATTGTTTGAGTTAGGAAAACACTATTTGTCAAATATTGATACTGTTCTTAAAAGATTCCCCCATTTTGCACCCGCAAGATAACGTAAGATTTTAAGGGTTGACAGATGTTAATCTTCTTGTTTGAGGAGCTGTTCACTTGAGACAGTTAAGCAAGTCCCAGCTGTGTCTGGGTACAAGTGACAGGATGAACAACCCAGCGGGTTTTCTTCCTATTGGGGAGTGTTGTACATGCTGCTATGGCGGTGTGTCCACTCACAGGATGAGTGGCGCTGCCCAATACTGTCACTATGGCGGTGTGTCCACTCACAGGATGAGTGGCGCTGCCCAATACTGTCACTATGGCGGTGTGTCCACTCACAGGATGAGTGGCGCTGCCCAATACTGTCACTATGGCGGTGTGTCCACTCACAGGATGAGTGGCGCTGCCCAATACTGTCACTATGGCGGTGTGTCCACTCACAGGATGAGTGGCGCTGCCCAATACTGTCACTATGGCGGTGTGTCCACTCACAGGATGAGTGGCGCTGCCCAATACTGTCACTATGGCGGTGTGTCCACTCACAGGATGAGTGGCGCTGCCCAATACTGTCACTATGGCGGTGTGTCCACTCACAGGATGAGTGGCGCTGCCCAATACTGTCACTATGGCGGTGTGTCCACTCACAGGATGAGTGGCGCTGCCCAATACTGTCACTATGGCGGTGTGTCCACTCACAGGATGAGTGGCGCTGCCCAATACTGTCACTATGGCGGTGTGTCCACTCACAGGATGAGTGGCGCTGCCCAATACTGTCACTATGGCGGTGTGTCCACTCACAGGATGAGTGGCGCTGCCCAATACTGTCACTATGGCGGTGTGTCCACTCACAGGATGAGTGGCGCTGCCCAATAATACCAGGCAGGGTTACCAAGGTGTCCAGCCTCACCACACCAGCAGGGTTACCAAGGTGTCCAGCCTCACCACACCAGGCAGGGTTACCAAGGTGTCCAGCCTCACCACACCAGGCAGGGTTACCAGGTGTCCAGCCTCACCACACCAGGCAGGGTTACCAAGGTGTCCAGCCTCACCACACCAGGCAGGGTTACCAAGGTGTCCAGCCTCACCACACCAGGCAGGGTTACCATGCTGGTATTTAAACGGTTTTAAAGTCTTTTGAAAAACAAAGTGAATAAATAGTGAGTCCTTCATTCATCAACTCCTGTTTTGTTTACCTCCCTCAGCTGTGTTGACCTCCCTCAGCTGTGTTGACCTCCCTCAGCTGTGTTGACCTCCCTCAGCTGTGTTGACCTCCCTCAGCTGTGTTGACCTCCCTCAGCTGTGTTGACCTCCCTCAGCTGTGTTGACCTCCCTCAGCTGTGTTGACCTCAGCTGTGTTGACCTCCCTCAGCTGTGTTGACCTCCCTCAGCTGTGTTGACCTGCCTCAGCGGTGTTGACCTCCCTCAGCTGTGTTGACCTGCCTCAGCGGTGTTGACCTCCCTCAGCTGTGTTGACCTCCCTCAGCTGTGTTGACCTCCCTCAGCTGACAACAGTAGAGGTGTGACTCCTACAGTCATCCGGCCTCAGCAGCGCTACCAATAATTCTCCCGGCAGGAGACCACAACAATGTTGCCAAGGATTGCAAGGATTGCCAGGCTGTGAATGAGTTAGAACGAGTAAGTTGAGGGAGTGTTGGCCTTCACCTCCTCCTCCTCTCTTCCATCTCTCCTCTCCTCCTTGTTCTCTTTCCTCACTTGTCTCTCTTATCCCGCCTTTTCCTATCTCGTCTTTCCTCCTCCTCCTTCCCCTCCTTCCCCTCCTCCCCTCCCCTCTCTCCTCCCCCCTCTCCTCCTCCTCTCCTCCCCTCCTCTCCTCCACCTCCCCCTCCTCTCCTCCTCATCCCCTCTCTCCTCCTCCCCCCCTCCTCTCCTCTGCTTCCTCCTCCTCCCCCTCCTCCCCTCCTTTTCCCCCTCCCTCATTTTGCCCCTCTTCTCCCTCCTTCCCCTCCTCCCCTCTCCCTCCCCCTCCTCCCTCACCTCTGAAGGTGACTCACCGTCTCCAACGGTTCATGTCTTCGACTCTCGCAACGGTACCAAAGGTCAGGTAATTCATTCATTCTTTCTGTCTCACTCTCCCTCCCTCCCTCCCCCCTTGTCTCCCTCTTTCCCCTCCTCCCTCCCTCCCCCCTTGTCTCCCTCTTTCCCCTCCTCCCTCCCTCCCTCCCTCCTTCTCTCCCTCTCTCTCGGAGAATGGTAAAGGGTCTCCCAGGGCCAGTCAGTCCTGATGTGTGGGCTAGGGGAGGGAAGACTAGGGGAGGGAAGGCTAGGGGAGGGAAGGCTAGGGGAGAGAAGGCTAGGGGAGGAAAGGCTAGGGGAGGGAAGACTAGGGGAGGGAAGACTAGGGGAGGGAAGGCTAGGGAGGGAAGGCTAGGGGAGGGAAGGCTAGGGGAGGGAAGGCTAGGGGAGGGAAGGCTAGGGGAGGGAAGGCTAGGGGAGGGAAGGCTAGGGAGGGATGACTAGGGGAGGGAAGGCTAGGGGAGGGAAGACTAGGGGAGGGAAGGCTAGGGGAGGGAAGACTAGGGGAGGGAAGGCTAGGGGAGGGAAGACTAGGTGAGGGAAGGCTAGGGGAGGGAAGACTAGGGAGGGAAGGCTAGGGGAGGGAAGGCTAGGGGAGGGAAGACTAGGGGAGGGAAGACTAGGGGAGGGAAGGCTAGGGGAGGGAAGACTAGGGGAGGGAAGGCTAGGGGAGGGAAGGCTAGGGGAGGGAAGGATAGGGGAGGGAAGACTAGGGGAGGGAAGACTAGGGGAGGGAAGGCTAGGGGAGGGAAGGCTAGGGGAGGGAAGACTAGGGGAGGGAAGGCTAGGGGAGGGAAGACTAGGGAGGGAAGGCTAGGGGAGGGAAGACTAGGGTAGGGAAGGCTAGGGGAGGGAAGACTAGGGGAGGGAAGGCTAGGGGAGGGAAGGCTAGGGGAGGGAAGGCTAGGGGAGGGAAGGCTAGGGGAGGGAAGGCTAGGGGAGGGAAGGCTAGGAGAGGGAAGGCTAGGGGAGGGAAGGCTAGGGGAGGGAAGGCTAGGGGAGGGAAGGCTAGGGGAGGGAAGGCTAGGGGAGGGAAGGCTGGGGGAGGGAAGGCTAGGGGAGGGAAGGCTAGGGGAGGGAAGACTAGGGGAGGGAAGGCTAGGGGAGGGAAGACTAGGGGAGGGAAGGCTAGGGGAGGGAAGACTAGGGAGGGAAGACTAGGGGAGGGAAGACTAGGGGAGGGAAGGCTAGGGGAGGGAAGGCTAGGGGAGGGAAGGCTAGGGGAGGGAAGGCTAGGGGAGGGAAGACTAGGGGAGGGAAGGCTAGGGGAGGGAAGACTAGGGGAGGGAAGGCTAGGGGAGGGAAGACTAGGGGAGGGAAGACTAGGGGAGGGAAGGCTAGGGAGGGAAGGCTAGGGGAGGGAAGGCTAGGGGAGGGAAGACTAGGGGAGGGAAGGCTAGGGGAGGGAAGGCTAGGGGAGGGAAGACTAGGGGAGGGAAGACTAGGGGAGGGAAGGCTAGGGGAGGGAAGGCTAGGGGAGGGAAGGCTAGGGGAGGGAAGACTAGGGGAGGGAAGGCTAGGGGTGGGAAGACTAGGGGAGGGAAGACTAGGGGAGGGAAGGCTAGGGGTGGGAAGACTAGGGAGGGAAGACTAGGGGAGGGAAGGCTAGGGGAGGGAAGACTAGGGACCGGAAGCGACGCTGAGTTAGGGAAATTTTCTGATGATTATCTCAGCGCCCCTCCCTCTCTCTCTCAGCCCCTCCCTCTCTCCCTCAGCCCCTCCCTCTCTCCCTCACTCTCTCAGCCCCTCCCTCTCTCTCTCAGCCCCTCTCTCTCTCCCTCAGCCCCTCCCTCTCTCCCTCACTCTCTCAGCCCCTCCCTCTCTCTCTCTCAGCCCCTCCCTCTCTCTCTCTCAGCCCCTCCCTCTCTCTCTCAGCCCCTCCCTCTCTCCCTCAGCCCCTCCCTCTCTCCCTCAGCCCCTCCCTCTCTCTCACAGCCCCTCCCTCTCTCTCTCAGCCCCTCCCTCTCTCTCTCAGTCCTCCCTCTCTCAGTCCCTCTCTCCCTCAGCCTCTCCATCTCTCCCTCAGCCCCTCCCTCTCTCCCTCAGCCCCTCCCTCTCTCCCTCAGCCCCTCCCTCTCTCCCTCAGCCCCTCCCTCTCTCTCTCAGCCCCTCCCTCTCTCTCTCAGCCCCTCCCTCTCTCTCTCAGCCCCTCCCTCTCTCCCTCAGCCCCTCCCTCTCTCCCTCAGCAACTCCCTCTCTCCCTCACTCTCTCAGCCCCTCCCTCTCTCTCTCAGCCCCTCCCTCTCTCTCTCAGCCCCTCCCTCTCTCCCTCAGCCCCTCCCTCTCTCCCTCAGCCCCTCCCTCTCTCTCACAGCCCCTCCCTCTCTCTCTCAGCCCCTCCCTCTCTCTCTCAGTCCTCCCTCTCTCCCTCAGCCCCTCTCTCCCTCAGCCCCTCTCTCCCTCAGCCTCTCCATCTCTCCCTCAGCCCCTCCCTCTCTCCCTCAGCCCCTCCCTCTCTCCCTCAGCCCCTCCCTCTCTCTCTCAGCCCCTCCCTCTCTTCCTCAGCCCCTCCCTCTCTCTCTCAGCCCCTCCCTCTCTCCCTCAGCCCCTCCCTCTCTCCCTCAGCCCCTCCCTCTCTCAGCCCCTCCCTCTCTCTCTCAGCCCCTCCCTCTCTCTCTCAGCCCCTTCCTCCCTCTCTCTCTCTCTCAGCCCCTCGCCCTCTCTCCCTCAGCCCCTCCTTCTCTCCCTCAACCCCTCCCTCTCTCCCTCAGCCCCTCCCTCTCTCCTTCAGCCCCTCCCTCTCTCCCTCAGCCCCTCCCTCTCTCCCTCAGCCCCTCCCTCTCTCTCTCAGCCCCTCCCTCTCTCCCTCAGCCACTCCCTCTCTCCCTCAGCCCCTCCCCTCTCCCTCAGCCCCTCCTTCTCTCTTTCTCTCCTAGGCCAAAGTGTAGCCAAAAGAGGATGGCTGGTGGGTGTGGCCACACCTGACCTGTGGCCACACCTGACCTGCGATCACACCTGACCTGCGATCACACCTGACCTACGGCCACACCTGACTTGCGGCCACACCTGACCTGTGGCCACACCTGACCTGTGGCCTCACCTGACCTGTGGCCACACCTGACATATGGTCTCTGGGTGAGTAGTGACCATGGGAGGGTCTCTGGGCGAGTAGTGACCATGGGATGGTCTCTGCGTGAGTAGTGACCATATGGGAGGGTCTCTGGGCGAGTAGTGACCATGGGATGGTCTCTGCGTGAGTAGTGACCATATGGGAGGGTCTCTGGGTGAGTAGTGACCATGAGATGGTCTCTGGGTGAGTAGTGACCATATGGGAGGGTCTCTGGGTGAGTAGTGACCATGGGAGGGTCTCTGCGTGAGTAGTGACCATATGGGAGGGTCTCTGGGTGAGTAGTGACCATGGGAGGGTCTCTGCGTGAGTAGTGACCATATGGGAGGGTCTCTGGGTGAGTAGTGACCATGGGAGGGTCTCTGCGTGAGTAGTGACCATATGGGAGGGTCTCTGGGCGAGTAGTGACCATATGGGAGGGTCTCTGGGTGAGTAGTGACCATATGGGAGGGTCTCTGGGTGAGTAGTGACCATATGGGAGGGTCTCTGGGTGAGTAGTGACCATGGGAGGGTCTCTGGGCGAGTAGTGACCATATGGGAGGGTCTCTGGGTGAGTAGTGACCATATGGGAGTGTCTCTGGGCGAGTAGTGACCATGGGAGGGTCTCTGGGTGAGTAGTGACCATGGGAGGGGGTCTGGGTGAGTAGTGACCATGGGAGGGTCTCTGGGCGAGTAGTGACCATATGGGTGGGTCTCTGGGTGAGTAGTGACCATATGGGAGTGTCTCTGGGTGAGTAGTGACCATGGGAGTGTCTCTGGGCGAGTAGTGACCATATGGGAGGGTCTCTGGGTGAGTAGTGACCATATGGGAGTGTCTCTGGGTGAGTAGTGACCATGGGAGTGTCTCTGGGCGAGTAGTGACCATATGGGAGGGTCTCTGGGTGAGTAGTGACCATATGGGAGTGTCTCTGGGTGAGTAGTGACCATGGGAGTGTCTCTGGGCGAGTAGTGACCATATGGGAGGGTCTCTGGGTGAGTAGTGACCATATGGGAGTGTCTCTGGGTGAGTAGTGACCATGGGAGTGTCTCTGGGTGAGTAGTGACCATGGAAGTGTCTCTGGATGAGTAGTGACCATGGGAGGGTCTCTGGGTGAGTAGTGACCATGGGAGGGTCTCTGGGTGAGTAGTGACCATGGGAGGGTCTCTGGGTGAGTAGTGACCATATTGGAGGGTCTCTGGGTGAGTAGTGACCATATGGGAGGGTCTCTGGGTGAGTAGTGACCATATGGGAGGGTCTCTGGGTGAGTAGTGACCATATGGGAGGGTCTCTGGGTGAGTAGTGACCATGGGAGGGTCTCTGGGTGAGTAGTGACCATGGGAGGGTCTCTGGGTGAGTAGTGACCATATGGGAGGGTCTCTGGGGTGAGTAGTGACCATATGGGAGGGTCTCTGGGCGAGTAGTGACCATGGGAGGGGGTCTGGGTGAGTAGTGACCATGGGAGGGTCTCTGGGTGAGTAGTGACCATATGGGAGGGTCTCTGGGTGAGTAGTGACCATATGGGAGGGTCTCTGGGGTGAGTAGTGACCATATGGGAGGGTCTCTGGGCGAGTAGTGACCATATGGGAGGGTCTCTGGGTGAGTAGTGACCATGGGAGAGTCTCTGGGGTGAGTAGTGACCATGGGAGTGTCTCTGGGCGAGTAGTGACCATATGGGAGGGTCTCTGGGTGAGTAGTGACCATATGGGAGGGTCTCTGGGCGAGTAGTGACCATGGGAGGGTCTCTGGGTGAGTAGTGACCATATGGGAGGGTCTCTGGGCGAGTAGTGACCATGGGAGGGTCTCTGCGTGAGTAGTGACGATATGGGAGGGTTTCTGGGCGAGTAGTGACCATGGGAGGGGGTCTGGGTGAGTAGTGACCATATGGGAGGGTCTCTGGGCGAGTAGTGACCATGGGAGGGGGTCTGGGTGAGTAGTGACCATGGGAGGGTCTCTGGGTGAGTAGTGACCATATGGGAGGGTCTCTGGGCGAGTAGTGACCATATGGGAGGGTCTCTGGGTGAGTAGTGACCATATGGGAGGGTCTCTGGGCGAGTAGTGACCATGGGAGGGGGTCTGGGTGAGTAGTGACCACATGGGAGGGTCTCTGGGTGAGTAGTGACCATATGGGAGGGTCTCTGGGTGAGTAGTGACCACATGGGAGGGTCTCTGGGTGAGTAGTGACCATGGGAGGGTCTGGTGTGGGTTACGAGGGAGGACTAAGGGGCCTTGTGGCACTGGCACTGTGTGTGTCTGTGTGGCACCCGGGGCATTGACACTACTGTGGGGGGTGTGGGTGAGGGGGGGGCATGGGGGGGAGGAATGTTGTATGGGGGGGTGGGAGAAGTGTTGAATGGAGAGTCTTTTTTTATTACCACAGACGTGGCCACACATTTACAATGCTAACCAGCATATATACATTTTCTTCTGTCCTCCATGGACAGGGTTAGAGAAGTGTTAAACATACAGTTCAAGGGTTTATTGAACACTCAACCACAGAAGGTGATTGTAGTGCTTTTAAAATGCTAAGCTAACCTACATACGTAAATACATAGATACACAGAGTTACGTATGTCCTACATAAAGTGTTCGATGTGTCTTTTACATAGTGTCATTAATGTGCATTTACAAAGGTGAAATGTAATGCTGATCAGCTTCCACATATACTTTATACACATCATACATATACATACACACGTACACACACACACACACACACACACACACACACACACACACACACACACACACACACACACACACACAAACAGATATATATATATATATATATATATATATATATATATATATATATATATATATATATACCACACATGTACACAAACATTTGTTTCTCCTACTTTGAGAGGGTGAGATAGCTGATAGAGAAACTAGTGTGAAATTAATTAAGGAGAGTAAGAGGAGGGAGAAGTGGTGCTTCTTTATACGTAACTATGAGGGAGGGAGGTCTACCCTTACCCCATGTGATCTGCCTTTACGACATGTGTGACACTGTTGAATCTCTTTAGCTACCTGTATTGCCTTACAGTGGTAAAGCAAGGCCACACACTTGCCTTAAAGTGGTAAGGCAAGCCCACACACTTACCTTACAATGGTAAGGCAAGCCCACACACTTACCTTACAGAAGTTTCTCTCTCAGTGGAGCTGTCTTCCCTGGTTACCTGACACAGCTATAAACAACTCTTGGTTTCTTTCAGTGGGATGTCACTGGTACTTTGTGATACCCGACAACTTTACTGACCAATTTCATGTAAACATGTTCACGCCATTAGTTTCCCTTCTTTTGAGGGCTGGGTACGACCCGTGAGACAGGTCGTCTCAGTGTGGCTAATAAGGTCGTCAGCGAAGTTATATAATAGTTTCAGGGTGAACCAGTCACCCGTCTTGTTTATAACGTACAGCCGCGTATCAGCTCCCAGTGACAGACTTGTTCTCATGTGTGTTGTTCCTGCTACATGTATGTGTACACTGTGTGTACTGGCCACACCCTGCCTGTGTGTACACTGTGTGTACTGGCCACACCCTACCTGTATGTACTGGCCACACCCTGCCTGTGTGTACTGGCCACACCCTGTCTGTGTGTACACTGTGTGTACTGGCCACACCCTACCTGTATGTACTGGCCACACCCTGCCTGTGTGTACTGGCCACACCCTGTCTGTGTGTACACTGTGTGTACTGGCCACACCCTGCCTGTGTGTACACTGTGTGTACTGGCTACACCCTACCTGTATGTACTGGCCACACCCTGCCTGTGTGTACACTGTGTGTACTGGCCACACCCTGTCTGTGTGTACACTGTGTGTACTGGCCACACCCTGCCTGTGTGTACACTGTGTGTACTGGCCACACCCTACCTGTATGTACTGGCCACACCCTGCCTGTGTGTATACTGTGTGTACTGGCCACACCCTACCTGTATGTACTGGCCACACCCTGCCTGTGTGTACACTGTGTGTACTGGCCACACCCTGCCTGTGTGTACACTGTGTGTACTGGCCACACCCTGCCTGTGTGTACACTGTGTGTACTGGCCACACCCTGCCTGTGTGTACACTGTGTGTACTGGCCACACCCTGCCTGTGTGTACACTGTGTGTACTGGCCACACCCTGTCTGTGTGTACACTGTGTGTACTGGCCACACCCTGCCTGTGTGTACACTGTGTGTACTGGCCACACCCTACCTGTGTGTACACTGTGTGTACTGGCCACACCCTGCCTGTGTGTACACTGTGTGTACTGGCCACACCCTGTCTGTGTGTACACTGTGTGTACTGGCCACACCCTGCCTGTGTGTACTGGCCACACCCTGCCTGTGTGTACACTGTGTGTACTGGCCACACCCTGTCTGTGTGTACACTGTGTGTACTGGCCACACCCTGCCTGTGTGTACACTGTGTGTACTGGCCACACCCTGTCTGTGTGTACACTGTGTGTATTGGCCACACCCTGTCTGTGTGTACACTGTGTGTACTGGCCACACCCTGCCTGTGTGTACACTGTGTGTACTGGCCACACCCTGTCTGTGTGTACTGGCCACACCCTGCCTGTGTGTACACTGTGTGTACTGGCCACACCCTGTCTGTGTGTACTGGCCACACCCTGCCTGTGTGTACTGGCCACACCCTGTCTGTGTGTACACTGTGTGTACTGGCCACACCCTGCCTGTGTGTACACTGTGTGTACTGGCCACACCCTGTCTGTGTGTACACTGTGTGTACTGGCCACACCCTGCCTGTGTGTACACTGTGTGTACTGGCCACACCCTGCCTGTGTGTACACTCTGTGTACTGGCCACACCCTGCCTGTGTGTACACTGTGTGTACTGGCCACACCCTGCCTGTGTGTACACTGTGTGTACTGGCCACACCCTGCCTGTGTGTACACTGTGTGTACTGGCCACACCCTGTCTGTGTGTACACTGTGTGTACTGGCCACACCCTGTCTGTGTGTACACTGTGTGTACTGGCCACACCCTGCCTGTGTGTACACTGTGTGTACTGGCCACACCCTACCTGTGTGTACACTGTGTGTACTGGCCACACCCTGCCTGTGTGTACACTGTGTGTACTGGCCACACCCTGTCTGTGTGTACACTGTGTGTACTGGCCACACCCTGCCTGTGTGTACACTGTGTGTACTGGCCACACCCTGTCTGTGTGTACACTGTGTGTATTGGCCACACCCTGTCTGTGTGTACACTGTGTGTACTGGCCACACCCTGCCTGTGTGTACACTGTGTGTACTGGCCACACCCTGTCTGTGTGTACTGGCCACACCCTGCCTGTGTGTACTGGCCACACCCTGTCTGTGTGTACACTGTGTGTACTGGCCACACCCTGTCTGTGTGTACTGGCCACACCCTGCCTGTGTGTACTGGCCACACCCTGTCTGTGTGTACACTGTGTGTACTGGCCACACCCTGCCTGTGTGTACACTGTGTGTACTGGCCACACCCTGCCTGTGTGCACACTGTGTGTACTGGCCACACCCTGCCTGTGTGTACACTGTGTGTACTGGCCACACCCTGCCTGTGTGTACACTCTGTGTACTGGCCACACCCTGCCTGTGTGTACACTGTGTGTACTGGCCACACCCTGCCTGTGTGTACACTGTGTGTACTGGCCACACCCTGCCTGTGTGTACACTGTGTGTACTGCCCACTCCCTGTCTGTGTGTACACTGTGTGTACTGGCCACACCCTGCCTGTGTGTACACTGTGTGTACTGGCCACACCCTGCCTGTGTGTACACTGTGTGTACTGGCCACACCCTGCCTGTGTGTACACTGTGTGTACTGCCCACACCCTGTCTGTGTGTACACTGTGTGTACTGCCCACACCCTGTCTGTGTGTACACTGTGTGTACTGCCCACACCCTGTCTGTGTGTACACTGTGTGTACTGGCCACACCCTGCCTGTGTGTACACTGTGTGTACTGGCCACACCCTGCCTGTGTGTACACTGTGTGTACTGGCCACACCCTGCCTGTGTGTACACTGTGTGTACTGGCCACACCCTGCCTGTGTGTACACTGTGTGTACTGGCCACACACCTGGCCTGTGTGTACACTGTGTGTACTGGCCACACCCTGCCTGTGTGTACACTGTGTGTACTGGCCACACCCTGCCTGTGTGTACACTGTGTGTACTGGCCACACCCTGCCTGTGTGTACACTGTGTGTACTGGCCACACCCTGCCTGTGTGTACACTGTGTGTACTGGCCACACCCTGCCTGTGTGTACACTGTGTGTACTGGCCACACCCTGCCTGTGTGTACACTGTGTGTACTGGCCACACCCTGCCTGTGTGTACACTGTGTGTACTGGCCACACCCTGCCTGTGTGTACACTGTGTGTACTGGCCACACCCTGCCTGTGTGTACACTGTGTGTACTGGCCACACCCTGCCTGTGTGTACACTGTGTGTACTGGCCACACCCTGCCTGTGTGTACACTGTGTGTACTGGCCACACCCTGCCTGTGTGTACACTGTGTGTACTGGCCACACCCTGCCTGTGTGTACACTGTGTGTACTGGCCACACCCTGCCTGTGTGTACACTGTGTGTACTGGCCACACCCTGCCTGTGTGTACACTGTGTGTACTGGCCACACCCTGCCTGTGTGTACACTGGTGTACTGGCACACCCTGCCTGTGTGTACACTGTGTGTACTGGCCACACCCTGCCTGTGTGTACACTGTGTGTACTGGCCACACCCTGCCTGTGTGTACACTGTGTGTACTGGCCACACCCTGCCTGTGTGTACACTGTGTGTACTGGCCACACCCTGCCTGTGTGTACACTGTGTGTACTGGCCACACCCTGCCTGTGTGTACACTGTGTGTACTGGCCACACCCTGCCTGTGTGTACACTGTGTGTACTGGCCACACCCTGCCTGTGTGTACACTGTGTGTACTGGCCACACCCTGCCTGTGTGTACACTGTGTGTACTGTGCCACACCCTGCCTGTGTGTACACTGTGTGTACTGGCCACACCCTGCCTGTGTGTACACTGTGTGTACTGGCCACACCCTGCCTGTGTGTACACTGTGTGTACTGGCCACACCCTGCCTGTGTGTACACTGTGTGTACTGGCCACACCCTGCCTGTGTGTACACTGTGTGTACTGGCCACACCCTGCCTGTGTGTACACTGTGTGTACTGGCCACACCCTGCCTGTGTGTACACTGTGTGTACTGGCCACACCCTGCCTGTGTGTACACTGTGTGTACTGGCCACACCCTGCCTGTGTGTACACTGTGTGTACTGGCCACACCCTGCCTGTGTGTACACTGTGTGTACTGGCCACACCCTGTCTGTGTGTACACTGTGTGTACTGGCCACACCCTGCCTGTGTGTACACTGTGTGTACTGGCCACACCCTGCCTGTGTGTACACTGTGTGTACTGGCCACACCCTGCCTGTGTGTACACTGTGTGTACTGGCCACACCCTGCCTGTGTGTACACTGTGTGTACTGGCCACACCCTGTCTGTGTGTACACTGTGTGTACTGGCCACACCCTGCCTGTGTGTACACTGTGTGTACTGGCCACACCCTGCCTGTGTGTACACTGTGTGTACTGGCCACACCCTGCCTGTGTGTACACTGTGTGTACTGGCCACACCCTGCCTGTGTGTACACTGTGTGTACTGGCCACACCCTGCCTGTGTGTACACTGTGTGTACTGGCCACACCCTGCCTGTGTGTACACTGTGTGTACTGGCCACACCCTGCCTGTGTGTACACTGTGTGTACTGGCCACACCCTGCCTGTGTGTACTGTGGTGTACTGCCACACCCTACCTGTACTGGCCACACCCTGCCTGTGTGTACACTGTGTGTACTGGCCACACCCTGCCTGTATGTACTGGCCACACCCTACCTGTGCCACACCCTGCCTGTGTGTACACTGTGTGTACTGGCCACACCCTGCCTGTGTGTACACTGTGTGTACTGGCCACACCCTGCCTGTGTGTACACTGTGTGTACTGGCCACACCCTGCCTGTGTGTACACTGTGTGTACTGGCCACACCCTGCCTGTGTGTACACTGTGTGTACTGGCCACACCCTGCCTGTGTGTACACTGTGTGTACTGGCCACACCCTGCCTGTGTGTACACTGTGTGTACTGGCCACACCCTGCCTGTGTGTACACTGTGTGTACTGGCCACACCCTGCCTGTGTGTACACTGTGTGTACTGGCCACACCCTGCCTGTGTGTACACTGTGTGTACTGGCCACACCCTGCCTGTGTGTACACTGTGTGTACTGGCCACACCCTGCCTGTGTGTACACTGTGTGTACTGGCCACACCCTGCCTGTGTGTACACTGTGTGTACTGGCCACACCCTGCCTGTGTGTACACTGTGTGTACTGGCCACACCCTGCCTGTGTGTACTGGCCACACTGTGTGTACTGGCCACACCCTGCCTGTGTGTACACTGTGTGTACTGGCCACACCCTGCCTGTGTGTACACTGTGTGTACTGGCCACACCCTGCCTGTGTGTACACTGTGTGTACTGGCCACACCCTGCCTGTGTGTACACTGTGTGTACTGGCCACACCCTGCCTGTGTGTACACTGTGTGTACTGGCCACACCCTGCCTGTGTGTACACTGTGTGTACTGGCCACACCCTGCCTGTGTGTACACTGTGTGTACTGGCCACACCCTGCCTGTGTGTACACTGTGTGTACTGGCCACACCCTGTCTGTGTGTACACTGTGTGTACTGGCCACACCCTGTCTGTGTGTACACTGTGTGTACTGGCCACACCCTGCCTGTGTGTACACTGTGTGTACTGGCCACACCCTGCCTGTGTGTACACTGTGTGTACTGGCCACCTGTCTGTGTGTACTGTGTGTACTGGCCACACCCTGCCTGTGTGTACTGGCCACACCCTGTCTGTGTGTACACTGTGTGTACTGGCCACACCCTGCCTGTGTGTACACTGTGTGTACTGGCCACACCCTGCCTGTGTGTACACTGTGTGTACTGGCCACACCCTGCCTGTGTGTACACTGTGTGTACTGGCCACACCCTGTCTGTGTGTACACTGGTGTACTGGCCACACCCTGCCTGTGTGTACACTGTGTGTACTGGCCACACCCTGCCTGTGTGTACACTGTGTGTACTGGCCACACCCTGCCTGTGTGTACACTGTGTGTACTGGCCACACCCTGCCTGTGTGTACACTGTGTGTACTGGCCACACCCTGCCTGTGTGTACACTGTGTGTACTGGCCACACCCTGCCTGTGTGTACACTGTGTGTACTGGCCACACCCTGCCTGTGTGTACACTGTGTGTACTGGCCACACCCTGCCTGTGTGTACACTGTGTGTACTGGCCACACCCTGCCTGTGTGTACACTGTGTGTACTGGCCACACCCTGCCTGTGTGTACACACCCTGTGTGTACTGGCCACACCCTGCCTGTGTGTACACTGTGTGTACTGGCCACACCCTGCCTGTGTGTACACTGTGTGTACTGGCCACACCCTGTCTGTGTGTACACTGTGTGTACTGGCCACACCCTGTCTGTGTGTACACTGTGTGTACTGGCCACACCCTGTCTGTGTGTACACTGTGTGTACTGGCCACACCCTGCCTGTGTGTACACTGTGTGTACTGGCCACACCCTGCCTGTGTGTACACTGTGTGTACTGGCCACACCCTGTCTGTGTGTACACTGTGTGTACTGGCCACACCCTGCCTGTGTGTACACTGTGTGTACTGGCCACACCCTGCCTGTGTGTACACTGTGTGTACTGGCCACACCCTGCCTGTGTGTACACTGTGTGTACTGGCCACACCCTGCCTGTGTGTACACTGTGTGTACTGGCCACACCCTGCCTGTGTGTACACTGTGTGTACTGGCCACACCCTGTCTGTGTGTACACTGTGTGTACTGGCCACACCCTGCCTGTGTGTACACTGTGTGTACTGGCCACACCCTGCCTGTGTGTACACTGTGTGTACTGGCCACACCCTGCCTGTGTGTACACTGTGTGTACTGGCCACACCCTGCCTGTGTGTACACTGTGTGTACTGGCCACACCCTGCCTGTGTGTACACTGTGTGTACTGGCCACACCCTGCCTGTGTGTACACTGTGTGTACTGGCCACACCCTGCCTGTGTGTACACTGTGTGTACTGGCCACACCCTGCCTGTGTGTACACTGTGTGTACTGGCCACACCCTGCCTGTGTGTACACTGTGTGTACTGGCCACACCCTGCCTGTGTGTACACTGTGTGTACTGGCCACACCCTGCCTGTGTGTACACTGTGTGTACTGGCCACACCCTGCCTGTGTGTACACTGTGTGTACTGGCCACACCCTGCCTGTGTGTACACTGTGTGTACTGGCCACACCCTGCCTGTGTGTACACTGTGTGTACTGGCCACACCCTGCCTGTGTGTACACTGTGTGTACTGGCCACACCCTGCCTGTGTGTACACTGTGTGTACTGGCCACACCCTGCCTGTGTGTACACTGTGTGTACTGGCCACACCCTGCCTGTGTGTACACTGTGTGTACTGGCCACACCCTGCCTGTGTGTACACTGTGTGTACTGCCCACACCCTGCCTGTGTGTACACTGTGTGTACTGCCCACACCCTGTCTGTGTGTACACTGTGTGTACTGGCCACACCCTGCCTGTGTGTACACTGTGTGTACTGGCCACACCCTGCCTGTGTGTACACTGTGTGTACTGGCCACACCCTGCCTGTGTGTACACTGTGTGTACTGGCCACACCCTGCCTGTGTGTACACTGTGTGTACTGGCCCACACCCTACCTGTGTGTACACTGTGTGTACTGGCCACACCCTACCTGTGTGTACACTGTGTGTACTGGCCACACCCTACCTGTGTGTACACTGTGTGTACTGGCCACACCCTGCCTGTGTGTACACTGTGTGTACTGGCCACACCCTGCCTGTGTGTACACTGTGTGTACTGGCCACACCCTGCCTGTGTGTACACTGTGTGTACTGGCCACACCCTGTCTGTGTGTACACTGTGTGTAACCCTGCCTGTGTGTACACTGTGTGTACTGGCCACACCCTGCCTGTGTGTACACTGTGTGTACTGGCCACACCCTGTCTGTGTGTACACTGTGTGTACTGGCCACACCCTGTCTGTGTGTACACTGTGTGTACTGGCCACACCCTGTCTGTGTGTACACTGTGTGTACTGGCCACACCCTGCCTGTGTGTACACTGTGTGTACTGCCCACACCCTGCCTGTGTGTACACTGTGTGTACTGGCCACACCCTGCCTGTGTGTACACTGTGTGTACTGTGTGTACCACACCCTGTCCTGTGTGTACACTGTGTGTACTGGCCACACCCTGCCTGTGTGTACACTGTGTGTACTGGCCACACCCTGTCTGTGTGTACACTGTGTGTACTGGCCACACCCTGGCCTGTGTGTACACTGTGTGTACTGGCCACACCCTGCCTGTGTGTACACTGTGTGTACTGGCCACACCCTGCTGTGTGTACACTGTGTGTACTGGCCACACCCTGCCTGTGTGTACACTGTGTGTACTGGCCACACCCTGCCTGTGTGTACACTGTGTGTACTGGCCACACCCTGCCTGTGTGTACACTGTGTGTACTGGCCACACCCTGCCTGTGTGTACACTGTGTGTACTGGCCACACCCTGCCTGTGTGTACACTGTGTGTACTGGCCACACCCTGCCTGTGTGTACACTGTGTGTACTGCCCACACCCTGCCTGTGTGTACACTGTGTGTACTGGCCACACCCTGCCTGTGTGTACACTGTGTGTACTGGCCACACCCTGCCTGTGTGTACACTGTGTGTACTGGCCACACCCTGCCTGTGTGTACACTGTGTACTGGCCACACCCTGCCTGTGTGTACACTGTGTGTACTGGCCACACCCTGCCTGTGTGTACACTGTGTGTACTGGCCACACCCTACCTGTGTGTACACTGTGTGTACTGGCCACACCCTGCCTGTGTGTACACTGTGTGTACTGGCCACACCCTGCCTGTGTGTACACTGTGTGTACTGGCCACACCCTGCCTGTGTGTACACTGTGTGTACTGGCCACACCCTGCCTGTGTGTACACTGTGTGTACTGGCCACACCCTGCCTGTGTGTACACTGTGTGTACTGGCCACACCCTGCCTGTGTGTACACTGTGTGTACTGGCCACACCCTGCCTGTGTGTACACTGTGTGTACTGGCCACACCCTACCTGTGTGTACACTGTGTGTACTGGCCACACCCTACCTGTGTGTACACTGTGTGTACTGGCCACACCCTGCCTGTGTGTACACTGTGTGTACTGGCCACACCCTACCTGTGTGTACACTGTGTGTACTGGCCACACCCTGCCTGTGTGTACACTGTGTGTACTGGCCACAACCTACCTGTGTGTACACTGTGGGTACTGCCCACAAACTGCCCTGCCTGTGTGTACACTGTGTGACTACTGCCCACACCCTGCCTGTGTGTACACTGTGTGTACTGGCCACACCCTACCTGTGTGTACACTGTGTGTACTGGCCACACCCTGCCTGTGTGTACACTGTGTTGTTCGTCTTGGAATTATCTACAATACAATACAATACAATTTTATTTAGGTAAGGTACATACATACAATAAATATTTACAAGGATTGTTTAACTTATAGGTAGAGCTAGTACATACAATGCCTAAAGCCACTATTACGCAAAGCGTTTCGGGCATGCAAAATCTACACTTTTAAGTCTCCTATTCCTGTAGTTGTGTTAAGTCTACCTACCGTGTAAGTACCTCCAGGTGTCCTTCCTCTCTCCATACCTGACCTCTTGACCTCCTTATACCTGACCTCTGACCTACCTATACCTGACCTCTGACCTACCTATACCTGACCTCTGACCTTCCTATACCTGACCTCTGACCCTCCCTATACCTGACCTTCTGACCTCCCTATACCTGACCTCTACACCCTGGTGCCACACCTCCACGGCCCAAACAACCAGTCATAACCCCCCCCCCCCCACACCAAGGCACTGGGGCATTCTGATTGGTCGAGCGGCTCTCACGGCAGCAGACCTCAGTGTGGTGATGCAGAGCCCAGCAGAGTGGCCGCCTCGCTTGGCTCTATGGTAGAGCAGAGTACTTACCACTCAGTGACTGCGGGGAAGTGAGCTCTAGCTCTATACTCCCCACCTCAAAGTCTTGTGGTACTTGTTGCCTTAGGATTTAACTCTTCACTCGTTCGAATCCCCGCCTCACTGACCTGCCTCATCATTGGATATAGCCTGACCTGCCTCATTATTGCGGTTCTGTTATTAACATGTGTAAACACACACATGTTATCCCTCAGAACACACACATGTTATCCTTCAGAGCACACACATGTTATTGCAACAGGTCAGCAAACAACACCTGCACTCTAACGATTGAAACATCTTGAACACAGATGTTTGCAAGATCTTTCAATCGTCGTTAAATAACACAAAATCAACTAATCATTGATTAGTTGATTTTGTAATCATTGATTAGATTAGTTATTCAACTAATCTCGTGGTCACACTGCGAGAGTTAACTGCTCGTCAGTGGTGAGGTAATCGTTAGCAAATCTTTGGGGCTGTGTGGGGGAATCTTTGGGGATGTGTGGGGGGGAATCTTTAGGGATGTGTGGGGGAATCTTTGGGGATGTGTGGGGGGAATCTTTGGGGCTGTGTGGGGTGGAATCTTTGGGGATGTGTGGGGGAATCTTTGGGGCTGTGTGGGGGAATCTTTGGGGCTGTGTGGGGGAATCTTTGGGGATGTGTGGGGAATCTTTGGGGCTGTGTGGGGGAATCTTTGGGGCTGTGTGGGGGAATCTTTGGGGCTGTGTGGGGGAATCTTTGAGGATGTGTGGGGAAATCTTTGGGGATGTGTGAAGGAATCATTAGGGATGTGGGGGGGAGTTCTGAACCACCCCCCCCCCTCCTCCCCCCAGACTCAAACGTTTCCATGTTGTTATCATAGACACATCACATAATTGTGATTGCAATCTGCAATTCTACTTTGCAACAATCAAGGCAACAGTAAACTTAGAGCTTGTGGGACTGTCAGCCCCGATGATCTCCATATATTGGCAAGACAGCAACATATCTCTCAAGGTGGTTGACTCTGCACACACAACAAGGCTCTATCAAACGTCAAAAAGTGTGTCAAACTCTTTCAAACGTCAAGATATCAATCTCTATCAAAACTATCGCCGGAGATATCCTTGACAAACAACGCCGAAATCGTCGACAGATACAACGACAAACGGAGACTAGACATAGACGAAGCACTACATATCAAACACACTCAATCAACAACCATTATCAACAACTATCAACTACCAGCCTATACTCGGGTACGTCTTAACAACTAGAAGACAAAAAACAACAGAATTGCCAGTTTATACCGCACCTACAGCCGCAGCTGACCAATGAGAGGGCAGAACAAGATAGCCTCATTAGACAGGTTAAACTTGGTTGGGCCAGGCAAGGCTTGGTTCGCTAAGTTTAGGTTAGGCTAGGCTAAGGTCAGGTTTGGGGTGGGTAGAGTCAGGTCAGGATGGGTAAGTTAAGGTTAGATAAGATAAGATTGGGTTAGGGAGAGTACATTTAGGTTGAGTAGGGTTAGGTAAGATTATGTAATGGTGGGTAACGTTAAGTTATGCAAGATTAGGGTAAGTAAGGTTAGGGTGGGTAAGGTAAGGGTGGGTAACATTAGCGCAAGTAAAGTTAGGTGAAGTAAGGTTAGGGTAAGTAAGGTTAGGGTAAGTAAGGTTAGGGTAAGTAAGGTTAGGGTAAATAAGGTTAGGTAGGTTTCAATACCCGTTACTGGGCTGAGATGATTCATCCCGTGATCAGGTCCCCTTGGAAAGTGAAGAAATATTTGGCATCCGAGAATGAAGAGCGCTGCCGGCTGGGACAGAGGCTATCTCTTACCTTGTAGATCCGGCCTTGGTGGATGACATTCCTTTGAGCCGGTGTGGCCGGCCTAGCCTGCCCTAGCCAGCCCTCCGCAGCCACCCCATCCTCCCTCCTCTAGCCTGCCTGTCCTCTAGCCTGCCCGGCGCCTCATTCCCTCCTCCAGAAATTCATGATCTTTTATTCATTCTGTTGACCTTCAATTTCCACTCTGGCTTGGCCTGCCTCCTTCATGGCTTGGCCTGCCTCCTTCATGGCTTGGCCTGCCTCCTTCATGGCTTGGCCTGCCTCCTTCATGGCTTGGCCTGCCTCCTTCACGGCTTGACCTGCCTTCTTCATGGCTTGGCCTGCCTCCTTCATGGCTTGGCCTGCCTCCTTCATGGCTTGGCCTGCCTCCTTCATGGCTTGGCCTGCCTCCTTCATGGCTTGGCCTGCCTCCTTCACGGCTTGACCTGCCTTCTTCATGGCTTGGCCTGCCTCCTTCATGGCTTGACCTGCCTCCTTCATGGCTTGGCCTGCCTCCTTCATGGCTTGGCCTGCCTCCTTCATGGTTTGGCCTGCCTCCTTCATGGCTTGACCTGCCTCCTTCATGTCTTGGCCTGCCTCCTTCATGGCTTGACCTGCCTCCTTCATGGCTTGACCTGCCTCCTTCATGGCTTGGCCTGCCTCCTTCACGGCTTGACCTGCCTCCTTCATGTCTTGGCCTGCCTCCTTCATGGCTTGACCTGCCTTCTTCATGGCTTGGCCTGCCTCCTTCACGGCTTCACCTGCCTTCTTCATGGCTTCACCTGCCTCCTTCATGGCTTAGCCTGCCTCCTTCATGGCTTGACCTGCCTCCTTCAAGGCTTGACCTGCCTCCTTCAAGGCTTGACCTGCCTCCTTCATGGCTTGGCCTGCCTCCTTCATGGTTTGGCCTGCCTCCTTCCTGGCTTGACCTGCCTCCTTCATGGCTTGACCTGCCTCCTTCATGGCTTAGCCTGCCTCCTTCATGGCTTGACCTGCCTCCTTCAAGGCTTGACCTGCCTCCTTCAAGGCTTGACCTGCCTCCTTCAAGGCTTGACCTGCCTCCTTCAAGGCTTGACCTGCCTCCTTCATGGCTTGGCCTGCCTCCTTCATGGCTTGACCTGCCTCCTTCATGGCTTGACCTGCCTCCTTCATGGCTTGACCTGCTTCCTTCATGGCTTGGCCTGCCTCCTTCATGGCTTGACCTGCCTCCTTCATGGCTTGACCTGCCTCCTTCATGGCTTGACCTGCCTCCTTCATGGCTTGACCTGCTTCCTTCATGGCTTGACCTGCTTCCTTCATGGCTTGACCTGCCTCCCTCATGGCTTGGCCTGCCTCCATCATGGCTTGACCTGCCTCCTTCATGACTTGACCTGCCTCCATCATGGCTTGACCTGCCTCCTTCATGACTTGACCTGCCTCCTTCATGACTTGACCTGCCTCCTTCATGACTTGACCTGCCTCCTTCATGACTTGACCTGCCTCCTTCATGACTTGACCTGCCTCCTTCATGGCTTGGCCTGCCTCCTTCATGGCTTGACCTGCTTCCTTCATGGCTTGACCTGCCTCCCTCATGGCTTGGCCTGCCTCCATCATGGCTTGACCTGCCTCCTTCATGACTTGACCTGCCTCCATCATGGCTTGACCTGCCTCCTTCATGACTTGACCTGCCTCCTTCATGACTTGACCTGCCTCCTTCATGACTTGACCGGCCTCCTTCATGACTTGACCTGCCTCCTTCATGACTTGACCTGCCTCCTTCATGACTTGACCTGCCTCCTTCATGGCTTGGCCTGCCTCCATCATGGCTTGACCTGCCTCCTTCATAACTTGACCTGCCTCCTTCATGACTTGACCTGCCTCCTTCATGGCTTGGCCTGCCTCCATCATGGCTTGACCTGCCTCCTTCATGACTTGACCTGCCTCCTTCATGACTTGACCTGCCTCCTTCATGGCTTGGCCTGCCTCCATCATGGCTTGACCTGCCTCCTTCATGACTTGACCTGCCTCCTTCATGACTTGACCTGCCTCCTTCATGGCTTGACCTGCCTCCTTCATGACTTGACCTGCCTCCTTCATGACTTGGCCTGCCTCCTTCACGGCTTGTTTGGTGAGGCAGGCCACTAGCGCCACGCCCCATTACCAAAATAAAACATTCTTATGGGTGTATGGTCAACCCGTCCTCTTAAAATATCGACGGTTTCCGCCCGTATGCGCGCTATGACCTGCCCGAAACGCTGCGCGTACTAGTGGCTTTACAAGAACGTAAACACCAAGCTATGTACCCTCACAAACTCAATGTACTTTCTTGTATATATATAAATAAATAAATGGACATGATTTGAAATGAAATCGGCTGAGGAAAGTGATGTACTATCCCGTTTTCTGTTGGAGTCCTCCGGCTTTAATCGGTTAAGTTAGGAGAGGAAACTTTCAATCAACGGTTTTTATGACGTTTTGAACTCTTAGGAGAACTTCCTCCCCTCCTAACCTACCAGAGGACCCTTAACTTGCTGTTCTAGGGAAAAAAATCGAGGCTGGAGTGGCCTCTCCAGGGCGCAAAGCCTTGGGTAGGTTGATGTGGAGGAGAAGCTGTTACCCATGCAGCAGAACATAATAATTAGAAGAACATAGCATAAAAATAACAAACTGCACAAGGCCTGTTGAAACAGACGAAGCAGTTCCTATACAGTAATTATAGTCGACGTTAGGAAGAGCCGTTACATCCAAATATCTGCACAAAGCTCGAAATCTCCGCACACGAATATGCTATGACTTTACTAGGAGAATTTAGGGGTTATCTTGAGATGATTTCGGGGCTTTTTAGTGTCCCCGCGGCCCGGTCCTCGACCAGGCCTCCACCCCCAGGAAGCAGCCCGTGACAGCTGACTAACACCCAGGTACCTATTTCACTGCTAGGTAACAGGGGCATAGGGTGAAAGAAACTCTGCCCATTGTTTCTCGCCGGCGCCCGGGATCGAACCCGGGACCACAGAATCACAAGTCCTGGGTGCTGTCCGCTCGGCCGACCGGCTCCCTAAGTTAGGCCACAGATCTTTCTGACCCCCCCCCCCTTTTGTCGTCATCCTCATCCTGTTTCCAGCCCCTATCCTATCCTATCCTATCCTTCGTCCTCCCCCCCCCCCTCCCCCGTATCTTGTCAAACCCTTTGGAGAGAGAGAGAGAGATCATTCACACACTCAGTATACACAACCAGCCACAGTATACCTGCTTGATACCTGTTTGAGTGGGGTTCTGGGAGTAGTTCTACTCCCCAAGCCCGGCCCGAGGCCAGGTTCGACTTGTGAGAGTTTGGTCCACCAGGCTGTTGCTTGGAGCGGCCCGCAGCAGGCCCACATACCCACCACAACCCGCCTGATCCGGAACTTCTCTTAGAAAACCGTCCAGTTTTCTCTTGAAGATGTCCACGGTTGTTTCCGGCAATATTTCTTATAGTCGCTGGGAGGACGTTGAACAACCGCGGACCTCTGATGTTTTATACAGTGTTCTCTGATGGTGCCTATGGCACCTCTGCTCTTCACTGGTTCAATCTTGCATTTTCTTCCATATCGTTCACTCCAGTACGTTGTTATTTTACTGTGTAGATTTGGGACCTGACCCTCCAGTATTTTCCATGTGTATATTATTTGATATCTCTCTCGTCTCCTTTCTAGTGAGTACATTTGGAGAGCTTTGAGATGATCCCAATAATTTAGGTGCTTTTATCTCGTCTATGCGAGCCGTATATGTTCTCTGTATTCCCTCTATTTCAGCAATCTCTCCTGCTCTGAGGGGGAGGAAGTGAGTACTGAGCAGTACTCAAGACGGGAAAACACAAGTGACTTGAAGAGTACAACCATTGTGATGGGATCCCTGGATTTAAAAGTTCTCGTAATCCTTCCTTTCATGTTTCTGGTTGACGCAATATTGGCTTGGTTATGCTCCCTAAACGTTAGGTCGTCGGACATCATTATTCCCAAATCCTTGACATGCTGTTTTCCTACTATGGGCAGACTCGATTGTGTTTTGTACCCTGTATTATGTTTCAGATCCTCATTTTTCCCGAAAATGAGTACCTAAATTTATCACTGTTAAACATCAAGTTATTTTCTGCTGTCCAATCGAAAATTTGTTGATATCTT